>JAXIVD010001788.1:5000-74885 GCA_036785275.1 Cancer borealis
AATAAGATTTGAAACTATTTCCAAATATTCTGTTTGTTTTCTACGTTTTCACTGAGCATGGCAGGATACACAACACCTTAGTGTTGAGAGTAATTGTAAAATATAACTAAAACTTGAACACAACACCCTAAGTCACTCGTAATCAATTCACTCATACTCATACTTCACTCATACTTTCATATACCCATAAATAACATCAAGAAGAAAAAAATTTAACATTCCTAATCAACTTATGATGTTTGCTGAGTGTCATCGAGAGACCGTTTCTCAGAGACTGTGTAAAATAACTCCATTGTAATTCCTTATTGGTGATGGTCTCTAGTCAGCTTGTTGGTTTCATTGCCTCCTCCTCCTCTTCTATCTAGCAATGTTCTTTTCAATGATCTTATCACCATACATAACTTTCCCGGTGTACGTACTTTTCCTTTTATCCTGCCATGCTCAGTGAAAACGTAGAAAACAAACAAAATATTTGGAAATAGTTTCAAATCTTATTTCAAGCATGATTCAGAGTATACAATAGAAGCTGATGAAGCTACGGTCACATTAGGTTTTGCTAACGCTAGCCTGGCTTCCGTTTTTTCTGGATTTACAGCGATACGACTACCAGTCTGGTCACACACGTAGAAGAACTAACCTTGTGGAATCAGCTGATCATAAAAACAACACAAGCCGTTATGGAGGAAGCACTTCTCTTCTTCTTTTTCTGCTCATGAACATTTTCCATGAGACTTATAATAGCGTCATGGGACCAATGAATTGAACTATTTATGTTGTTGACCTTTGTAAAGCATTGTTTTGCTCTTCTTTTTCTTCTTCTTGTGACCTCTTTCGCCTTTTGCCTTTCGCGCCACGAATTGTTATGAAAAATTCATTCCCAAGCCGATATAACGATTATATGACATTTGATCACAATCAAATCATATTCAGGAATGGTGATTTCACAATATGTGATGTTTTATTTCAGAAATTATTGCGAATTTCCCAGATTTTTTTGCTATAAACAATATGCTTTATACACAACTCCCACACGATTTTTCACTCAAACTTGTAATCTTTATGTTAATTTCCTATTTGCAAAAGTTGTAAAATCATTTTTTATGTTCAGCCATGGTTCAGCAATCATTACTGATTGTAAAGACATGAAATACAATGTCCTAAGTAGAATATGAACTGATACATGAAGTATTATCTGTCATCACTCATAGCAGCGGAATCTATAGGACCGAAATGTAATATCGTCTGTCAGCGATTGTCGCGAGTGTCCAGTCAAGTATGGTGTAGTCTATGCCGTAGCATATGAATAGTTAAATAAGATATCCCCAAAGTTTATTTTGGTTAAGGGGAAGCTCTACTCTACATTGATATACACAAATGATTCTGACACTCAATGAACGTGAGTGACTAGCATTTTTCAACACACATACACACAGAAGGTAAATACGAAATAGCAGGTCCATTCTGCTATTATAACAAAACTTTCCCAACATCCCAGGAAACGATTACAACAAGGAAATTACATATACACAACAAATAATTAAAGGCAGGGCCTTACAACATATATATCTACAAATAGTAAAGAGTAAATAATAAACAGCTATCTTCTACACAGCAACCTAACAATAATATCCTAACAATCCAAGATATATAATGAACCCAAAATATATAATGAACCTAATATAATGTGGTTAGTAAAATATTTGTACGTCAACTTACCTTACTTGTCTTCCTCCGGGTGTGTTGTGGTCATCAGTACCTTGAGAACACTCCAGTCCTCCTCTTGTTCTACGTATTCTTAGCTTCCAGAATGTTTCACTTTTCATTGCACTTAGAATGGACATTTTCTAGATCACATTAGTCACACAACGATCACTATGAACAATTACACTTAGTTAATAGCTATGACACTTTACACACTCACACCTTAACACTCGGCGATGTTTAGGTTACGTAACGCTAATGGCGCCAAATCCGTATTTAAAAGGATATGCGATAGTTGGTATTTGCATTACTACTCCAGCTATCTGAGCTCACTTAAGTATTGAAGGAAACTCATAATAGTTCTAATATAGGCAAAAAAGACAAAAATATACTACCGAGCACTACACACATTCCCCACAAGGAAGGTATATTGGTATTAGTTTATATCTTCACCAGAACGCTCTAGAGAACTGACAGTTGTCGTTTTACTTTACCTGATAAATTTTGAGAAGGCAGTCCTAATTACATTATGTTATGTTATTTTAAAATCTATCAAATGTTTTCTATGATAAAAAATTAGGGGTTGAACGATGTGTAGAAGCCATTTTTTTCGTAGCCACACGCCACTATGGTGAAGATGTAAAAATTTACCGACATATTCTTAAAACTATTTAATGCATCATAGAATTGAGCTAAAACAAGAGAATAGTAACCAGAGGTGTGATTATCAAACATTAAGCTCATTATTTAACATATAAGTTCCCCTTCACTCTAGAGTTAAACTTACTACTACTAACTTAGAGTAAGAACTGTAAACAAAACTACACGAGGTTACGAATTAGCTAACCTAACTTTACCTTTCCATTACCCAAGAATGTCTCGTAGAATATAAACATTACTTTGCAGGGAATGAGATTGAGTGAGTGACTTGGTGGAATAAAGAGGATCTAGCTATGGAGAGTAATAAGATACAAAGAGGCTAATGATTCTGTGATAACAAATGGGTGTGGGTATGACCTAACCAATCACCATTCCTCTGTAACTCTATATTCTATCTATACTGCCTCGTCACTACACTTAAATCTACGTCTACGTCACCACAAGGCACGGTTCACTTTGGCTTAGCTTCTCACGTAACTTGTTTAAATAGATATTCACTAAAAACATTTGAGTATTCCTTCCCCCGTGTGTGTCATGTGTGTGTCACTGCCACTAGTGATGGGCGCTTTGTGAACGAGTCGGTTCATAGAGCCGGCTCTTCCAGATGAACGAGAAGAGCCGGATCTTTCTCGCGAGCCGTTTGAGATTTTTTTGAGAGCCGTTAATTTTTTTTTTTTTCTAGTTTTTCCATATTTTTGCAATTTTCTAACAAAATGCAAAAATTACCGATTATTAATAATTATAGTAATGATAATAATAATAATACTTACGCGAATGAAGCCTATTCATAGAAATTATATAGTAAAATAGTTAAGTTACTCCTTCAAGTTAACAAAGAAAACTGTATTTCCAAGTGCTTTGGCCTCTGGCAAAGAGGGGTAACTCAACACATAAAACACATATATATGAATAATTCAGAAAATATATGGTGTATATGGCAGGCCAATGATGTGGAATGTACACTATAATATTCCCTACAACATATCGGTAAATGAAGACAATCTGATAATATTAAGAGGTCAAATTAAATTATAGAACTCGTCTCAAAATAGTGTACATATTGTACAAATCAAGTATATTTTTTTCCATAGTTAATTTTTTAACACAAAACTCATTTTCTCATTATAGCTCGAGAACCATAAGGTATACGTACAATGACTACGAATAGACAAAGAGTGAATAGGAACCCAACTTTCTGTTGCAACATTTAAAAATGAAATTACACTTTATATAATGAAGGAAATTTTTTTTTCATAACCTGTGAGTAAAATATAAAAAAAATAACTACACTAGCTGATACGCCTTTTTAAATTATTTAAATGATTATAGGTGCATTTTTTCTGTCAAACTAATCGTTAAGGTTTTTTCCTTATAACTCGAAAACTATGAAATTGACGTAAAATGATTTGGAGTAATTAGGGAAGTTAAATGAAACAAGCTTTCTTTTCATTCTATTGAAAATGAAACTCAATGATAAATGACCATCGAAAAAAAAAATTTCTTAACTATTAGCGTTATTCAAAATCAGACTAAACCAGCTGAAAGGCCTTTTGAAGGTAAGAAAATAACTATTTAACATAATTTTTGTCAAACTAGTATTTAACATTTCGTTTTGTAAAAACGAAAACTATGGAGTTTAAGTCAAAAAATCTGCGAATAATTAAAATAAGGAAATAAATATATATATTTTTTGGACCATCAGAACATGTAAACAGTTTATAAATAATGAAAACATTAAAAAAAAAAAGTATTTGGCGTAAATTTAGATTAAATTACATGATTTGATAGAACTTTTAAAATTTCATCAATTAGCATAAGTGCATTTTTTCTGTACGACTAATATTTACGCGATAAAAGACAAGTTAACTACGTTGATAATTTGAAGGGTGGTTGAAGTGTGTGTGTGTGTGTGTGTGTGTGTGTGTGTGTGTGTGTGTGTGTGTGTGTGCGTGTGATGCTTCCAATTTAATTTCAAATAGGCCTACTGAATGTACCTTTTTTTTGTTATGTTTAGTCTGCCCTTAGATCCTGTATTCCCAAGGGGATACTGCATTATATAAATGTTTTTACTCACATCATTCATACTTTTATGCTATATGTTTATATTAAGGTTTATATTAGAATTGTTTCTCCAAACTTTCAAATCCTATGCAGTCAACCCCTCCCACAAGACAGTTTTCTATAGAAAGAAATTAATATCATAATCTTAACATTATTAATAGTTATTAACTTGTCAAAATGCTCTCCATAGTCTAATATAATTAACCTACTTAGTTATCTTCCCACAAAACTTTGTTAAGGATGACGTAATATTGCATCATATGAGGTGATCATGCCCCGGGGCCTGTCGAGCTGAGCAAAGTCACGTACACCAGAATTTTCCCCCATATAGTAATCCAGAGATCAGGTTCAATAGATATCTAAATGTCACTTATTTAGCGTCAAAATTAATTTCCTATAAATTGATAACTATTTCACGTCTCAATAATCAATTAATAATAAGATCAAAGGAGGAATATCCTCGAAACCCCCCCTTCCCCCTTCTCATCTCCCGCCTTTTTCCCAGACAGCGTCACTCGTGGTACACCCTTGATTGTGTTCGCAGGTGAGTGACATCGCTCTCGAAATCCCTCAATATTTGTGAAATCCAATACCTCTCGCCATTATTATATAGTCCACAATCTTCCCCAGTAGTCTGACAATACATGTAAACCCCTATTGAGATCTATTATAAGTGGATAATATCAATTTCCTTCTCTTAAAGAAGGACAACGTGGTTTCAAAACCGCATGGTCCCCTATTCTCTACAAAATATTTCATGGTGTACAATATATATTTTTCCCGGTAATCTCTATGTTATTGTGACTGTGTATTAACTTCTGAGTTAAGGAAGTGAATTATACTGATTCGTGGTTCACCCTTCATTGTGTTCGCAGGGAAAGAATGCCTCCACGACAGTTACACCAATTTCTCATTTACTTTCTTTTGTTTTTGTAGTTAAATGAACGGCTAGAAAGCCACTGCCAAATTTCCAAGTTAAGCTTTAGGAAACTATGTGTCACGTAAGACGGTCTGATAGACCCAGCCCATGTATTCAGGAATAGGAATCGCGTATTCCTACTTAGTGAGGAAGAATTATACTATGTATGCATAAACAGAAACATTGAGATCACCTTACTTTCGGAAATCCCCTGAGAAAAGGTTCTTTAACTGTTCTCAGGCCCAGTTACAAAATTATAACATTTTAAGGTGATATTTTTCAGGGAAGGGAGTCAAGGGTATAATGTGTAATGTGTGAAGAGCTTGGTATCTCGAGGTGAGATATGTATTGCCAACTCTGTATTTATTTTCTTTTTGAGGAAGGTGAAGTTTTTCTGCCATGAGCCATTAAGTTGTCTGATACTATAACTAAGCCGTGTTTCTAAGACTCAGTGATCAGCCTGTGATATTCAAAGTATACATTAAATAAATAACTCAAGTAAAATCTGAGAAAGTGATTCTGTGTTAATACTAACCTCCGTTTGGTGTGGTAAGGTTAATAGGGAGGTGCTCAACACTCTTGAAAAAGGATATGAAACAAATCCACGAATCCATGTGCCTTATTGAAACTCAGTCCACTCTACCAAATAACTAAATTGTTAAATCAGTTCCCTTTTCTTTTCATTGGTCGCCTATATTTCCCTGGTAGTAATTATTTTCTCTTTCGAATATTTTAACTTCCCTTTAGGAAGAAATTAAATTCCCTGAGAATCCCCTAATTCTCATTAAACCTTTGGGGGTGGTGGCAGCTTTCTTTCCTTAATATCCAGGGAAATATCCAACATCAGGGACCATTAATTAATATAATTAATCAAAGTAAATATATTTTTAATTGCCATGAGAGTTCCCCATTCGAAGTTAATTTAATGACAAGGCACCACACTGGTGGTCCTTCAGCAGTGAAGTGAAAGTAAAACAAATTAATTAAATAAAGAATAGAATAACAGAAATTTACAACTATAAAAAAATAAATAAAATAACGCCCCCGTCCCCCCCCTGGGCACGACATGTGTGTGTGTCTGTGTGTGTGTGTGTGTGTGTGTGTGTGTGTGCGCGCGCGCGCGTGTTATCAGTTATTGATGGAATTCCGGACATTTGAGGGATTTTAAAAAATCCCCCCAGACGCAGATTTTGACACCTGAATTCCGGACAGGTCCGGGAAAATCCGGACGTATGGCAACCCTACTTAAGGCCCAGTAGCCACCCTCTAAATCCACCACTGCACGAGCCCCTGTGGTTACCTGTGGGCGTGGTGGTGTGGGTGTAGGATGGGTTATTGGTGCTGTATGACCGCCCTCACACCAAGGGGCCGCCGCTCTCACGGGGATGTGTTGAGTATATAAGGCAGGGTGGTGGCGAGGTGCTCCCTTTTGGTTGAGTGTCCGCCCTTATGTTGGTTTTCTTCTTTTTCCGCTTCTAGAGTTCTCCTGTTAGACTGGTACGAAGCCGAACCCCGCGGACTCTGGCGAAGGCCAGGATCACAAGGGGGCCCCTTAGAGTGGCTGGTTATAGGAAGGCCAGGGGCGACGCAAAAACTGCTAGGGTTAGGTAAGTCCCTCTGGGGGCAGAGTCACCTGCACCCTTCGACGCCTTTTAGGAGGCGGGGGAGCGTTACGGCTGTCTCTGTAGGCATTTTTAGCTATGTTCTTTCTCGTTGAGCAGTCTTGATATTAGGTTGTTTATTTGTATGTTAAGTTGTTAAATTTTTCTTTTTTCTGTCTTTTGGTGGGAGTTGCACACCAAACATTCAGTAGTTTACGAGACTCTGTTTTTCACCAGAGACTGTCTCGTGTGCGAGTGATAGCGACAGAGTTAATTAATGTTAGGGACTCTGTTTCTGTACTTCTAGTAGAGTCAGAACGAGAGTAGTGTGAGTGTGGTGAGCGTGTCAGTGATAGAGTCCCTAGGTCTCTTGGACTCTGCTGTTTTTTGTCAACAAGTTCAAAGAAGATATGCAAGATGCCTCGTGTCAAGATCAAGTATAGAGGCACCCCGGATAGAGAGAGCAAGCATAAGCTATTGGAGATATTATGCAAAAAAGAAATCCATGTAACAAAAATATTTGATGCCAACGATGGGTTTGCCGTGCTGTTATTTGATGAGGAACATGTCGATAGGATTTTTTACAAAGAAATAAAAGAAATCCTAGACAAAGAAAACTTCACACCATTGTTACCTCCAGAACAAAAGGTGAAGAGAAGTATTATTTGCACTAGACTTGATAACATAATATATGAACATGATGAGGCAACAATCGGAGACGAAATGGAACGAAATAACTCATGGATAGAGGGAGATATTAAAAATATCTTTAAATTCCTTAACTCCAACACGATTAAGATCACTTTTTCTCAGTCAATAACAGCAAAAAAATGCACTGAGAGCTTTTTGGCATTTAACATGAGTCTCAAATTATGATATTAAACAAGAAACGTAAATACCTGTTCGTTGTTGCATGAAGTGTTTTTACTTTGGAAGATCATGCAACTAGAGACTGCAAAAAAGGAAGTGAATTCAAACTCTGCTCAGAATGCGCCCAAAAGGGTCATGTGTGGCACCAATGTAAGGAACAAATTAAAAGATGCGTAAATTGTAATGAAAACCACAGCCATGCGTTGCATCAAGAAAAAAGAAATTATACGAAAGAAGAGATTGGAAGAAAGCAAAAAGAAAAATTTCTCTTACGCAGGCGTGGTTAGGAGCAACACATCTCAACCCATCCTCCCACTACAGCAAACTAACGCAAATTATGCCTCATTAATTACTCGGGAAGATGCCCTGCTCATCGAGATATGTCTCGGGCACGCCCGCATGCGTAACATAGATGTTCCTGGTTCATATGGGGTGGAGTTAAATAAGATCTTGGCCAACAGTAAAAGTTCCTGATATGACCTACTCTAATACGGATAACACAGTACCCCCCAGTGCTTCTGCTGTCGTTAGGCCCTCATCGCAACCCAGTCAAGACACACTCAAAACTGCAAACATTAATCAATCATCATTTAAGTACGTCACCGAAAACACCGAACTAGTCACTCCCTCATTAAAACCAAGTAAACATATACCTTTTAAAGTGCCACAAGAGAATTCTTCAGCAGAAAACACCAGTCAAGTAATCACTGCTTATGATGAAGTTCACATAAGCTCAGAAAAGTTGGGCCTCACTTTTATCACAGAAAAGGACAGAGGTTGGCCTACAGCAGATTTTACTAAAGAAACATTAATGATAGGAATATCAAGAGGCATATACAAATGGACTTACCGCAGCAGTAGATATGGAGAAATGGATATATTAACTATGTTGAAAGCAGATAAAATAATACTGAAAAATTGTTGGAAGAAGGTAGATAAGGATGTTTTCAGAAAAATAAGAACTGGAATTGTGTCAGAAAGATCGCCTCTGGATGAAAGAGATCCTAGACTAAGAAAACTCAGCAATTAGTCAAGCCAAATAATGGATAGACAAATACAATCATTCAATAAAACAATGTACTCAAATATTAAAGTAATCCAACATAATGTCTTACACTGGCGCACAAACAAAGAAACACTAATCATGAATTACTTAAAACATAATCCAGTCATCCTTCTACTAAATAGTCATGGACTAAAATCTGAAGAGCAACTAAAAGTACCAGGTTTTCATTGTATCAAAATAAATTATACAGAAGTCAATGATGGGTCAGCAATATTAATAAAATATGGTCTGAGTTACAAAGTAATGGATGACTTTGACACTGATTTTTTAGCAATTGAGGTAAACACAGTATGGGGACCAGTAATAATAGCAACCACTTATTTGCCTCCAAGGCGACCATATCTACCTTATACCGACATGTATAAATTGCAAAATAATAACATTCCAGTTTTTTATATTAGGGGACTTCAACGCCTCACATCCATGTTTTGGTAACACTTCAAGTAATGTAGTTGGTAGAAGTCTTGCCCAATTAATTCATAATGGTAATTTAATACACCTTGGACCACACTTCAACACATATTTCAAACACGACACAGTTTCTAAGCCTGACAAAATCCTAACAAATAAACATAATTACTTTAACACTTATTCAGAACCAGGGGACATAATATCATCAGACCATATTCCTATTATATTGAGAATTTCAACATAACCAATTATAATTAAAAGGAAAGAGTCATATAATTTTATAAAAGCTAATTGGGATATGTTTCAAAGAATTCTAAATGATAAAATTAAAGTTAACAACCTACAAAACAAAGATATGGGATTCTTAGAAAGAGAACTATTCAATTGGATGGAAGTAATCAAGGAGGCAATTAATAAAAGCATACCCCCAAAAAATTACAATATTGTGTATCAGATAAAGTCCACCGAGCATATTGATTTGTTACAAATATTAATGAACAATTTAAAAGATGATATAATGAATAATGGAATGTCAATGCTAAAATTTCGATTTTTTCAAAGAATTAAAGTAGAATTGCAGGAAAAATGTATACAAGAATTTAACAAAAACTGGGAAAAACAAATCAATAGTATTATAAATAACCACAGACACAAAAAAATTTTGGGAAAAGATTAATAGTTTAAGAGGTAGATCAGTTCCCCAAAACAATTATTTAATAGATGACACAGGCAAAAAGTACCACACTGATATAAAAAAAAATGCAATATAATGGAAAAGAAATGGAGTGATATCTTCCGTATAACCGATTACATTATATGAAGTGTTGCATTACAGTAAATAACATTATGTGAAGTGTTGCATTACAGTAAATAACATTATGTGAAATGTTGCAGTACAGAACATATAAATTATTACTAATGCTGTGTGAGTAAGTCTGCCTCACATCGCACTCACCATGAGTAAGAGTAATAGTTAAATAGCAGCAGCAGTGTAACAAGGACCAAAAATATAGAATGTGGTATACAAAGCGCGGGGTATTACAAGTCATACAAAGGGTGTGTGGGGAGTGTGTCATAAGACAAGAGTGAGTGAGGTTAGTGTGGTCACTACGTAATGGTGTAAGTGCAGTCTCACACCGTCTATTCTTGTGGCTTGGGTCTGTACAAGGAGAGACTGATGGTTTAACTGCATCAAGTTTATTACTAGAGATGTCAGACCAGAAGGATTGCCAATGCTGGTCTGCTCACCATAACACCATGAATGTAAGTGGATATAACTGGTCTGCTCACCATAACACCATGAATGTAAGTGGATATAACTGGTCTGCTCACCATAACACCAGGAATGTAAGTGGATATAATTGGTCTGCTCACCATAACACCATGAATGTAAGTGGATATAACTGGTCTGCTCAACATAACACCATGAATGTAAGTGGATATAACTGGTCTGCTCACCATAACACCATGAATGTAAGTGGATATAACTGGTCTGCTCACCATAACACCATGAATGTAAGTGGATATAACTGGTCTGCTCACCATAACACCATGAATGTAAGTGGATATAACTGGTCTGCTCACCATAACACTATGAATGTAAGTGGATATAACTGGTCTGCCCACCATAACACCATGAATGTAAGTGGATATAACTGGTCTGCTCACCATAACACCATGAATGTAAGTGGATATAACTGATCTGCTCACCATAACACCATGAATGTAAGTGGATATAACTGGTCTGCTCAACATAACACCATGAATGTAAGTGGATATAACTGGTCTGCTCAACATAACACCATGAATGTAAGTGGATATAACTGGTCTGCTCAACATAACACCATGAATGTAAGTGGATATAACTGGTCTGCTCACCATAACACCATGAATGTAAGTGGATATAACTGGTCTGCTCACCATAACACCATGAATGTAAGTGGATATAACTGGTCTGCTCAACATAACACCATGAATGTAAGTGGATATAACTGGTCTGCTCAACATAACACCATGAATGTAAGTGGATATAACTGGTCTGCTCATCATAACACCATGAATATAAGTGGATATAACTGGTCTGCTCAACATAACACCATGAATGTAAGTGGATATAACTGGTCTGCTCATCATAACACCATGAATGTAAGTGGATATAACTGGTCTGCTCACCATAACACCATGAATGTAAGTGGATATAACTGGTCTGCTCAACATAACACCATGAATGTAAGTGGATATAACTGGTCTGCTCATCATAACACCATGAATGTAAGTGGATATAACTGGTCTGCTCAACATAACACCATGAATGTAAGTGGATATAACTGGTCTGCTCATCATAACACCATGAATGTAAGTGGATATAACTGGTCTGCTCACCATAACACCATGAATGTAAGTGGATATAACTGGTCTGCTCAACATAACACCATGAATGTAAGTGGATATAACTGGTCTGCTCATCACAACACCATGAATGTAAGTGGATATAACTGGTCTGCTCAACATAACACCATGAATGTAAGTGGATATAACTGGTCTGCTCATCATAACACCATGAATGTAAGTGGATATAACTGGTCTGCTCACCATAACGCCATGAATGTAAGTGGATATAACTGATCTGCTCACCATAACACCATGAATGTAAGTGGATATAACTGGTCTGCTCACCATAACACCATGAATGTAAGTGGATATAACTGGTCTGCTCACCATAACACCATGAATGTAAGTGGATATAACTGGTCTGCTCACCATAACACCATGAATGTAAGTGGATATAACTGGTCTGCTCAACATAACACCATGAATGTAAGTGGATATAACTGGTCTGCTCAACATAACACCATGAATGTAAGTGGATATAACTGGTCTGCTCATCATAACACCATGAATGTAAGTGGATATAACTGGTCTGCTCAACATAACACCATGAATGTAAGTGGATATAACTGGTCTGCTCATCATAACACCATGAATGTAAGTGGATATAACTGGTCTGCTCACCATAACACCATGAATGTAAGTGGATATAACTGGTCTGCTCAACATAACACCATGAATGTAAGTGGATATAACTGGTCTGCTCAACATAACACCATGAATGTAAGTGGATATAACTGGTCTGCTCAACATAACACCATGAATGTAAGTGGATATAACTGGTCTGCTCATCATAACACCATGAATGTAAGTGGATATAACTGGTCTGCTCACCATAACGCCATGAATGTAAGTGGATATAACTGATCTGCTCACCATAACACCATGAATGTAAGTGGATATAACTGGTCTGCTCAACATAACACCATGAATGTAAGTGGATATAACTGGTCTGCTCACCATAACACCATGAATGTAAGTGGATATAACTGGTCTGCTCACCATAACACCATGAATGTAAGTGGAAATAACTGATCTGCTCACCATAACACCATGAATGTAAATGGATATAACTGGTCTGCTCAACATAACACCATGAATGTAAGTGGATATAACTGGTCTGCTCACCATAACACCATGAATGTAAGTGGATATAACTGGTCTGCTCAACATAACACCATGAATGTAAGTGGATATAACTGGTCTGCTCACCATAACACCATGAATGTAAGTGGACATAACTGATCTGCTCACCATAACACCATGAATGTAAGTGGATATAACTGGTCTGCTCATCATAACATCATGAATTTAAGTGGATATAACTGGTCTGCTCACCATAACACCATGAATGTAAGTGGATATAACTAGTCTGTTCACCATAATACCATGAATGTAAGTGGATATAACTGGTCTGCTCACCATAACACCATGAATGTAAGTGGATATAACTGGTCTGTTCACCATAATACCATGAATGTAAGTGGATACAACTCCTCTGCTCACCATAACACCATGAATGTAAGTGGATATAAGGTTTTGAAACACAGAGGGTGTTATTGTAAGTTGAATGTGATGAGGCAGAGGATGGGAAAGGAAGTGAGACATCAATGAAAGGTTTTGAAACACAGAGGACGTTATTGTAAGTTGAATGTGATGAGGCAGAGGATGGGAAAGGAAGTGAGACATCAGTGAAAGGTTTTGAAACACAGAGGGTGTTATTGTAAGTTGAATGTGATGAGGCAGAGGATGGGAAAGGAAGTGAGACATCAATGAAAGGTTTTGAAACAGAGAGGGTGTTATTGTAAGTTGAATGTGATGAGGCAGAGGATGGGAAAGGAAGTGAGACACCAATGAAAGGTTTTGAAACACAGAGGGTGTTATTGTAAGTTGAATGTGATGAGGCACAGGATGGGAAAGGAAGTGAGACATCAATGAAAGGTTTTGAAACACAGAGGGTGTTATTGTAAGTTGAATGTGATGAGGCAGAGGATGGGAAAGGAAATGAGACATCAATGAAAGGTTTTGCTATAAAGGCTTCAATATCAGAGATGATCTCATTAGGGAAAGGAGATGAGATGATTCTCTCCTGAATCCCCGTTACATATAATTCATCCTCTCTCCAAGATCCCAGTACTACTATTCCTACCATTATCACAAATCATTAATGTTCTTTCTAAAAACTGTCCACTCCCATATAAACCTTTGCTACATACTCTATCTATGTTCTTCCAAGTCTGATACACTTTTCTACTCGTGCAATTTTAACTTCTTTACAGATGGCTCTAAATCCCACTTGGGCTCTGGTTTTGCCATTCTTTCACAAACCCACATACTCTATTTGATGCAACCATTTCACTGTAACTAACCGTTCTTTCCTTCCCTATACTTTGCCTTGCCATTATCTCTTTGCTCTGCCGTCTGCCTTTTACCTTAACATATCGCCACATGACCTTTGATGTCTGGCGCTTACTTTATTAACATTAACTCACTACAACCATTGCTACCCAGAGCCAGTAGCAGCAGCAGCACATTGTTCACATAACATAACCTCAGAAGTGGGTCTTCATGTGTCGGATAATGACATTCCTTGTCTTAAACTGCTTCCCACAAACATCACACTTGAACTTTCTCAGGTCAGAGTGTGTCACATAGTGCTTGGTAAGGTGAGAACTTGTAGTGAATCTCTTCCCACATTCTTCACATTCATAATTCTTAACACCAGTGTGTGTAAGGATGTGTTGAGTGAGGGAAGACTTCAGAGTGAATCTTTTTCCACATTCTTCACATTTATAATTCTTAACACCAGTGTGTATAAGGATGTGTTTAGTGAGGGTAGACTTGTGAGTGAATCTCTTCCCACATTCTTCACATTTATAATTCTTAACACCAGTGTGTGTAAGGATGTGTTCAGTGAGGTGAGACTTGTGAGTGAATCTCTTCCCACATTCTTCACATTTATAATTCTTAACACCAGTGTGTGTAAGGATGTGTTTAGTGAGGTGAGACTTGTGAGTGAATCTCTTCCCACATTCTTCACATTTATAATTCTTAACACCAGTGTGTGTAAGGATGTGTTTAGTGAGGGTAGACTTGTGAGTGAATCTCTTCCCACATTCTTCACATTGATAATTCTTAACACCAGTGTGTGTAAGGATGTGTTTAGTGAGGTCAGATTTCTGATTGAATCTCTTCCCATATTCTTCACATTTATAATTCTTAACACCAGTGTGTGTAAGGATGTGTTGAGTGAGGTGAGACTTCTGAGTGAATCTCTTCCCACATTCTTCACATTTATAATTCTTAACACCAGTGTGTGTATGCATGTGTTGAGTGAGTTCTTTTTTATTCTTGAAAGTGTTGCCACACTCTCTACACTCAAACTTTTTCTCTCCTTTGTGGATGGAGTTGCCTGCCTCAGGGTAATTCTTCTGATCACACTTGAACTTCCTCACACCTGAGACAGACTGCTGGTGTTGCTCCTCACTACTCATGTTGCTGTCCTGGCGTGCAGTCCCCACTGCAACACTACTTCTGGCAGCACACCAGATGAGTGAAGTCAGGTGTTGTTGCAGGAAGCCTCAGGGAAGCTGTGTGAGCGAGGGTCCTCCAACACTGTTCAGCAAGATGATGGAGACTTTCTTGATCCTCACGCGGCACCAGTCAGGACCGGCACCCTGGAGGTGGCGGTACCGTTACACTTGTGCTGCTCCAATGGACCTGGAAATGACATTAGGCTCTAAATGTTATATTTTGCAAACACACCAGAACTGTGCTCAGTAAATCCTTGGGTGTAGCCGTGTTCCAACCTTGCAGTGCAGGCAACCCTCATTACCTGTATGGCTTACATTCCACAAAACTTTATTACATTTATTTAATTTACTTGACGACCCCTGGAGGAGGTTCCCGAGCATCTGGTGTGACCCTTGGACCATATCAGGTGCAGTGAGGGAGAGGACATGAGTTAAGTATGAAGGGGAGAAGCAAGTAATCAATCACATCTGTCTGATGCCACACACAACCTGTCCTTGAAAACAGTACAGAAAATTAAAGAAAGAGCAAAACAGTGAGAGGAAGTGACATGGACTATTGAACAAAAGTGCACCAGTGAGTACCCACTTGATGCTGCTGTGCTGGTGCTCATCCTAAAAAAAGAAACTCTGGCAAGAATGGTGCGTAGACAAAGCACGACACCAGACGGGGATGTTTTATGGGGGAGCATGCTGGCCCCCCAGTTAAGAGGTTATTATGGGAGTTCAGTTTAGGTTAGTGGGATCTGGGGGAGCTTGCCCCAACCAGTTAAGAGATTACTACTTGAGTTCAATTTAAGGTTAGGTTAGGTTATGTTTGGGGTGTCTGGAAAAATAGGTTTTTCACCTAAGATATATTTAGGAGTTACTTAAAGTTTGATAAGGTTATGTTAATTTAGAAAATACAATGTACATTTATTAACGTAAATCACTAATTCGTCTTGCCCAACCAAAAAATCCCGATTTCCCACAGGTCGTCGGGGATGAGGGGTTGGCATGACTTGAAAGAGAGGCATGACTTGAAAACTAGACATTTGCAATGGAAATGAGGTAGAAAGTCAACCATTTCATTACATGTATCACCAGAAACACATAAGGCACATCACAAAATCATTGGATGGGTGACACTGTGAATTGACTGGTTAACATATTGTTATGTTAACAAAGCTAGGTAAATATTAGTAAGATGATCCATTTGATATCTCTTTACCTTTATAATGCATTGCAAATTCAATCTCAAATACTTGTTCATCAAATATTAAGTGGTATATACTACACATAGTGTAATATACTCAACACATGTGAAGGTTTCAGGCGGTGCTCACCATTATTTATCTGGTAAACCATCTTTGAAGTTATGTTAGGTTGATTATGTTGTGTTAGGTCATGGTTAGGTTAGGTTAGGTTATGGTTAGGTTAGGTTATGGTTTGTTAAGGTTAAATTAGGTTGTTAGGTTTGTATAATCTTTTTATATTTCATTACCCAAGTTAGGCATTTCATCCTAGATTTTTTTTCGGATTGCCATATTATGGCCTATATTCCATTATAATAACGAGCACCGCCTGAAGATGTGTTGAGTACACTATGTATAATATGTAGGACTTCATATTTATATTGATATTGTCCGAGCAGTAGTTATGCAGATTTACCAAGGTAAAGAGATATCAAATAGGTCGTGTAATGACGTGTAATGTAATGTAATGTAATGTGTGTAATGTACTCAACACATCTGTGAAGGTTTCAGGCGGTGCTCACCATTATTTATCTGGTAAACCATCTATGAAGTTATGTTAGGTTGATTATGTTGTGTTAGGTTACGGTTAGATTAGGTTATGGTTAAGTTAGGTTAGATTATGGTTTAAGGTTAAATTAGGTTGTTAGGTTTGTAAAATCTTTTTATATTTCATTATCCAAGTTAGGCATTTCACGCTAGATTTTTTTTCGGATTGCCATATTATGGCCTATATTTCATTATAATAACGAGCACCGCCTCAAGATGTGTTGAGTACACTATATATAGTATGTAGGACTTCATATTTATATTGATATCATCCGAGCAGTAGTTATGCAGATTTACCAAAGTAAAGAGATATCAAATAGGTGGTAATGTACTAACAAGTGTTCGATGGTGTCCTGAATGTTCCTGCAGCAGGGACAATGTGGGTGACGGGACAGACGCAGGCGGTGCAGGTGTTGTTGTTTAGGGCAGCGAGGATCCTTGGGGTCCTATGTACCCTGGTGGAG
This sequence comes from Cancer borealis, assembly GCA_036785275.1. Classification (NCBI taxonomy): domain Eukaryota; kingdom Metazoa; phylum Arthropoda; class Malacostraca; order Decapoda; family Cancridae; genus Cancer; species Cancer borealis. Next base: position 22,453 of record JAXIVD010001788.1, read on the forward strand.
TCCTGTGAGGGTATCACAGGCAAGAAAGCTGTCCTGTCTTCTTGAGGAAGGCACAGGTGAGGCGGATGACGGCTAGCCGCCGAGAGTGGTGAATGTTTGCCGCCGCGAGCAGGGTGGGCAGGTCGAATGTGGTGACGTTCAGGGCTTGGAATTGACTGTGTAGTACTGCACGATGCGAGTAGAAACGTGAACAGTGCAGCAGAAAATGCTCAATAGTCTCAGGGACTGTTGTTTAGCACCAGGGACAGTAAGGGTCAAGGGACAGACGCAGGCGGTGTAGGTGAAATGTGAGTGTTGTCTGTTGTGTCACTACTCACTTGTTAGTGATGGGCGCTTTGTGAACGAGTCGGTTCATAGAGCCGGCTCTTCCAGGTGAACGAGAAGAGCCGGATCTTTCTCGAGAGCCGTTTGGGATTTTTTTGAGAGCCGTTAATTTTTTTTTTCTAGTTTTTCCATATTTTTGCAATTTTCTAACAAAATGCAAAAATTACCGATTGTTAATAATTATAGTAATGATAATAATAATAATACTTACGAGAATGAAGCCTATTCATAGAAATTATATAGTAAAATAGTTAAGTTACCCCTTCAAGTTAACAAAGAAAACTATTTACAAGTGCTTTGGCCTCTAGCAAAGAGGGGTAACTCAACACATAAAACACATATATATGAATAATTCAGAAAATATATGGTGTATATGGCAGGCCAATGATGTGGAATGTATACTATAATATTCCCTACAACATATCGGTAAATGAAGACAATCTGATAATATTAAGAGGTCAAATTAAATTATAGAACTCGTCTCAAAATAGTGTACATATCGTATAAATCAAGTATATTTTTTCCATAGTTAATTTTTTAACACAAAACTCATTTTCTCATTATAGCTCGAGAACCATAAGGTATACGTACAATGACTACGAATAGACAAAGAGTGAATAGGAATTCAACTTTTTGTTGCAACATTTAAAAATGAAATTACTCTTTATATAATGAAGGACATTTTTTTTTTCATAACCTGTGAGTAAAATAAAAAAAATAACTACACTAGCTGATACGCCTTTTAAAATTATTTAAATGATTATAGGTGCATTTTTTCTGTCAAACTAATCGTTAAGGTTTTTTCCTTATAACTCGAAAACTATGAAATTGACGTAAAATGATTAGGAGTAATTAGGGAAGTTAAATGAAACAAGCTTTCTTTTCATTCTATTGAAAATGAAACTCAATGATAAATGACCATCGAAAAAAAAAAATTCTTAACTATTAGCGTTATTCAAAATCAGACTACACCAGCTGAAAGGCCTTTTGAAGATAAGAAAATAACTATTTAACATAATTTTTGTCAAACTAGTATTTAACATTTAGTTTTGTAAAAACGAAAACTATGGAGTTTAAGTCAAAAAATCTGCGAATAATTAAAATAAGGAAATAAATATATATGTTCTTTGGACCATCAGAACATGTAAACAGTTTATAAATAATGAAAACATAAAAAAAAAAAAGTTTTTGGCGTAAATTTAGATTAAATTACATGATTTGATAGAACTTTTAAAATTACATCAATTAGCATAAGTGCATTTTTTCTATACGACTAATATTTACGCGATAAAAGACAAGTTAACTACGTTGATAATTTGAGGGGTGGTTGGGTACCCCACCATCCTTCAAACTTACATTACGTAACAGTCAACCGCCAATTAGCCTGTTCGCAGCTAGGGTCGTAGACACCTATCAGCGCTAGAATTTTTAATTTTCTACGATTCTCCGGGGCAAAGGGGTGACTTAGTTAATTTAGAAGCCGATCTGCAGAAAAAATACGATATGAATTACTGCACATGTGTATTTAAAATTAAAAACATAACCTTAATGTTATTATTCTTACTTACTGGTGCATGATAAGGCTTTGTTAATTGTATTATAAGATAAAGCTACAATTAGGTAATTATTAATTTTTCAGTAAGTATGAGCAGTAAAAATAAAAGGATGTTGATTTCGGCTTATACATTTTATCTGAGTGTGTTAAAAAATATTGGAAATCACTGTCACGTCTTATATACGAAGGTGATCAGTGAAGGAAACAAAAACAACACCGCTGCCAGACGTACGACGTAGTATACTAAGCGCCGTTAAAAAGACTGGTATTTATCACTATGGAGACATTTTACTTCTAATAAACCCTTGCCACAGCATTTGCAGCTGACAATGCCATTAGGAGTTGCTCTGAGTAGCCTGCTAGTGTTTGTTGTGGTTTGCTGCCAGTAGCCGAGGATATAGTTGTCGTACTGGAAAAAATTAAGTCTGCGACACAAAATTTTATTTTCTATACATTACATGGATTTGCCTATTGTTTGGTACATTCAAATGAAAGTATGTATCGGTATATGCCCATTGAGATTAGTAGAAAATGACAATTTGCTTGCCTTGATACACATATAAGCTGTCTTAAGAATATCATATGAAACTATGAATAGAGGCTTAAACGATGTCATATGCCGTCGGACATCATGAGATTAATAGACTTAAATTTCATACACATCAATGTGCAATAATACACCTGTGTAAGCTTGTAAAACTTGCCCCAAAAAGTATTTATTTTCCGGCAAAAATTACAAAATCTGGCGCTGTCTGGTATCAAAATGCTCACTGCGAACAGGCTAATTGTTCGCGCGCTCTCTCTCTCTCTCTCTCTCTCTCTCTCTCTCTCTCTCTCTCTCTCTCTCTCTCTCTCTCTCTCTCTCTCTCTCTCATATAGAAATGTTAAATAAGAAAAAAAATAGATAGTATGTGTGTGTGTGTGTGTGTGTGTGTGTGTATGTGTGTGTGTGTGTGACCATGAACGAAAAATTGTCTAAGTCTCTCTCTCTCTCTCTCTCTCTCTCTCTCTCTCTCTCTCTCTCTCTCTCTCTCTCTCTCTCTCTCTCTCTCTCTCTGATAGATAGATATTAAATGAGAAAGAAAATAGATCATATGTTTTTTTTTGTTTTTTTTTTTTTTTGTGTGTGTGTGTGTGTGTGTGTGTGTGTGTGTGTGTATGTGTGTGTGTGTGTGTGTGTGTGTGTGTGTGTCTGTCTATCTGTCTGTCTGTTTGTCTGTCTGTCAGACAGACAAACAGACAGTCAGATAGACACACACACACACACACACACACACACACACACACACACACACACACACACACATAAAAAAAAAAAAACAATGATCTATTTTCTTTCTCATTTAATATACATCTATCAGAGAGAGAGAGAGAGAGAGAGAGAGAGAATATATATATATATATATATATATATATATATATATATATATATATATATATATATATATATATATATATATAACCGTTATTACGTAACCCCACACCCCCACCCAACCATAAACATTAATTCTTGTCTTTTGTCGTGTAAATATTAGTCGTACAGAAAAAATGCACTAATACTAAATGATGTGATTTTAAAAGTTCTATCTATTCATGTAATTTAATCTAAATATACGCCAAAAAGTTTGTAAGAAAAATGTATTTTTCAGTATTTATAAACCGGTTACGTGTTTTGATGGTTGAAAACATAAAAAACATAATTTAGTTGAGAAACAAAGTCTAAAAACATTAGTTATCTATATGTCTGTACACAGTTTCACAAACTCAGTCACACACACATACACAGACATACAGACCGACAGATAGACACACACACACACACACACACACACACACACACACACACACACACACACACACACACACACACACACAAATATATAATATCTATTTCCATTCCTATCTAATATCTATCTATCTATCTATCTATCTTTAAGATATCTATATATCTATCTTTAAGATAGATATATAGATATTAGATAGGAAAGGAAATAAATATTATGTTTGTGTGTGTGTGTGTCTGTCTGTCGGTCTGTCTGTCTGTGTATGTGTGTGTGACCGAGTTTGTGAAAGTGTGTACACTGTACAGACATGTAGATAACTAATTTTTATAGACTTTGTTTCTCAACTAAATTATATTTTTTATGTTTTCAACCCTCAAAACACGTAACCGGTATATAAATAATGAAAAAAAAAAAAAAAAACTTGAGAAGCATTGTATTCGATTTAACTTTAATTATATCTTATGTTTTAATTTTAACTTTATCTTTAATAATGTTTATGGGTATTATTATTAAGTCAGAGAAATTCCTCTCAGTTTGAATACACTGCATGTCTGAAACTGTGAAACAAGTTGTTTAGGTGGATTGTGTATAAATTCATTAATGTTTTCTATGATTGGTATTAATTAAGGTAATTTTTTTAAGGCTTTTTAACCTTTTAATTAAATAACAGGTACATTTGATTTAGTCTATGATTTGCTATAAATTTGGTTTAAATTAAAATAAATGAACAAACGTTTTTTTAAAGATTTTTCACCTTTCCTTAATTCAGTAGGTTTTGAAAGCTAACTAGCCAAGTTATCCTAAGAAATTCTTTCTAAATTATAAAGACTATAAACAGAATATGGTGAACTAAAATAAAATATTTGAGAGCCGTTTGGGAGCCGGAAGAGCCGGCTCTTTGGAGTGAACGAGAACGAAAGACTCTGTTTTCGGAAAAGAGCCGGAACGCCCATCACTAACTGCCAGTCACTGGCCAGTGGCCACCTGGCGGACAGTAGCTGGACTGTCGGGACTATTTCGCTCGTTTGTGTTCTTTACTGAAAAATCCTAACTCAATATCTTTGTTTCCCTCTCTTTTATTGGTAAAATACGCTTTTTCCATAGTTAAATCATTTGGGTAATTTATCATCTGTTGTTTGAATTACCGAGAGTTGGGAATGACTAAGGAAAAGCTTTTGTTCATAGTAGTTACCATTCTGCTATAACTTAACACCTTTTAAGCTTAATTCAAATGACTCTTTCACGTTCAACCTACTTGCTACGTGACCCTTAATGTCTGCCGCTTATTTGTCTCGAACTACCTCTTTACAACTTCCTTTTGTTCAACGATTTTTTAAACAAAGTCATTGTATTCAATGTATTCAAATTGTATTGCAATTGTGACCTGCTCAGAGGAGGACGTCACGAGCGTCAGGTCAGAGACAAGCGTCAGGTCAGAGACAAGGGGAGGATAGTTGGAGGGTTGTGGGTAGGGGAGGGAAAAGGAGGGTGAGCCCTCCCTTGTGTGAGGTGAAATTTCCTCCCCTGTGTGAGGTAGAGTGTAGCAACAAGTTTGGCTTGTTAGCTACACAGGAGGAGGAAGAGGTCGTGATAGATAGAAGTAGGAGCAGGAGACACAGACCTGACTAACGCCCTACAGTACACCTCACTTGGACGCATTAGACAAGACATACGATACCACTGGTGGACCTACTCCCCCAGCCGTGCCCTTGACACTGCCGTCACCAGACTCAGAATTGGACACAGCCGCCTAAACTCCCAGCTACACAAGCTGGGCATGACTGATGACCCCCACTGCCATTGGTGCCCTACATAACCAGACACCCCAGAACACCTACTTCACTGTCCTCGTCACCACTCCCACCGCATGGCACTGCTTCACTCACTGTCGTCTCTCCACATCCGCAGACCAACAATAACAGACATCTTAGGTGGCTCTCAAGACCCTGGCCTGGCCTTCAAAGTACTCAAACACACCAGGACCTTCCTCCAAAGGACAGGTCAACTCAACAGGATCTGATCCACTCATTCATCTGCAACCTGCACTTTTGGGGCACTAGAGGCTGTGGCACCACAGCCTGCACGGCCCCATCAAATTCCCAAGAAGAAGAAGTAGGAGCAGGAGAAGGGGACAGAACACCCAAGGCGAAGATAGTGAGGAGGAAGTTAGATGGGAAGGAGAGGAAGGAAGGTGGGAAGGTGAGGAAGGACAGGGAAAGGTTAGAAGGATCACAGAAAGTGTTAGTTCTGGGTGACTCCAGGATTAGGTATTTAGATGAGACTTTCTGTGAGGCCGACAGGGCGAGGAGGATGACGTGCTGTCTTCCTGGGGCCGGAGTGCAGGACGTGGTAGAGAGATACGAGAGGGTAGTGGAGGGGACGGGGAAGGAGGCGTTAGTGGTGGTTCACGTGGGCGTGAACGATGTAGGCAGGGTAAGGTCAGAAGAGCTAGTGGATAGGTATAGGGAGCTTCTGAGGGAGATAAAGGAGAGTGATCGGAGGTGTATAGTGTCAGGGGAGCTCCCTAGACAGAGGGTTAGAGGCTGGTGGCTCTCACATGCCCTTGGCCTCAACGAGAGCTTGATGAGGATGTGTGGGGAGGATGGGGTGGGTTTTATGGATCAGTGGAGCAGGTTCTATGGGAGATAGGAGCTGTATGCCAGGGATGGAGTACACTTCAGTAGGAAGGGGGTGCAGGAGCATAGTGAGTGTCTTGAGAGGGCAGTTAGGCAGTCCAGTCAGGGAAACTAAATATTAATAGAGGTAAGGGTAATAGTGACAAAGGATGGGGTAAAGAAAGGGAGGTACATGAACTTAGTGTCTTTTATACAAACAGTAGAAGTGTAATTAATAAGATAGACACATTTAGAGGTATCGCATGTGTTGAAGAGTTAGATATTATAGGTATTACAGAAACTTGGTTAGATATTGCAGGCAAACATTTCATACCTGAAGCAGGAATAGATGGGTACACTTTTTTTCACAGGGATAGATAGAGAAGGGAGGAGAGGGGAAGGTGTAGTACTGTACGTTAGAAACACATTAAATTGCTATGTCAATGCCACAATAAAAACAGATAGGAATACAGAATCATTATGGATTGACATTATTATAGGAGGGAAAAAGTTTGTTGTAGAGATTATACATAGGCCTCTGACGAAGCAGCTAGTGCATCCCTGATGCAGGAGCTTGCAAGGGCATCTAGGTATAATAATGTGTGCATTATGGAGGATTTTAATTATAGGACAATAGACTCAGATAGTATGACAGGAGACGGGTGCTCGGAGGAATTCTTAAATGTCGTCCAGGACGGTTTTTTCACACAACTTGTAAGGGAACCAACGCGACGGAAATATTTTAGATCTGGTTTTTACGAATAATGAAACTTTGGTCAGCCAGGTTGAGGTAGGAGCTAGATTTGATGTTAGTGACCACCATGAAATTAGATTCAAGATTAATGCAAAGATAAAGGTAGAACAAAACACTGCTTTAGTACCAGATTTTAGAAAAGCCAATTACCAGGGCCCCTCCCATGGCCTCGCTGCACAAGACTTTCTACTTCTTCTCATTCTTATTCTGTCTATCTACCAAATGCAAAAGTTAACCAGTATCTTCACTCTTTCATCCCTTACACTGGTAAACTCTGGAACTCTCTTCCTTTGTCTGTTTTTCCACCTGCCTATGACTTAAACTCTTTCAAAAGAGGAGTGTCAAGACACCTCTCATACTTAATTGAACACCAACCCCATTTTTTTATTTCTCCAACTATCTTCTTTACAGGGTCTGGCGACAAGCGGAATTTTTTTTTATACTTAATTTTTTTTCCCTTAGCCTTTTAATGTAAAAAAAAAAAAAAAGACACTACCTTCAGAGTATAGATTGGGAGGGAATAGGAGTAGGTAGAGAGGAGGATCAAAACATTGAGGCAAAATTGCATTATAATAGCATAGTTAGGGAAATTCATACAGAGCAGGAACAGTATATACCAAAGAGGAGGATAGGTCAAATACAAATTATCCAAAATGGATGAATAGCAGCATTAGAAGGGAAATTAGATTAAAAAGGGGACTCTATAGGAGAATTAAAAGGGGAGGAGTACAGGTAGTAGGGCAGTATAATGACCTAGCTAGGAAAGTTAAAAAGGATATTAGGACTGCAAAGAGGAATTATGAGGTTAGGATAGCTAGAGATGCCCAGAAGGATCCGAAGGGATTCTATCAGCTGTACAAGGCTAAAATAAAGGAAAGAATAGGATCTCTTATAGGAATGGATGGTAGATTGATAGAAAATGGTGAGGAAATTAGTAAGGAATTAAATAAATACTTCTTGTCCGTATTTTCTAAGGAAGAGTCGGGTAGGGAACTGGAGCCAGTACAGATCTTAAGGGGACAAGAGGTTGATAAATTAAGCGAAATAGTTATAAATAGGGAAGTAGTTAGCAAGGAAATAGATAAGACTTAAAAAGACTAAATCTCCAGGGCCGGACGACATTTTTCCGAGGATTCTTAAGGAATGTAGAGAAGAACTCGTTGAACCCATTGCGATGATTTTTAGAAAATCTCTAGACACAGGAGTAGTTCCTAGGCTATGGAGGCAGGCAAATGTAGTCCCTATATTCAAGAAGGGAGATAAGGCAGAAAGTAGTAACTACCACCCAATAAAGTTTAACATCAGTGATAGGCAAGATGTTAGAAGCTATCATAGCAAGGGCAATTAGAAAACATTTAGATGAACACAAGCTAATTAGACATAGTCAACATGGTTTTAGCAAGGAGAAGTCATGCCTCACAAATTTATTATCCTTCTATAGGAAGGAATTTGAAACCATAGATAAGGGGGACGAGTATGATATACTAGTTTAGTTGGACTTCAGTAAAGCCTTTGACAGAGTACCCCATAGAAGACTGTTAAGTAAAGTCAAGGCTCATGGTATAGATGGGAAGGTACTAGAATGGATTAGGCGATGGCTTACTAGTAGGGAACAGAGGCTACAGATTAATGGGAAGAGGGGTAATGCACTAGTGGGGTACCACAGGAATTAGTACTAGGACCGTTGTTATTCATAATTTATATAAATGACTTAGAGACAGGAATAAACAGTGATATCAGTAAATTTGCCGATGACACACAGATAGGAAGACCGGTAAAGAATTTAGATGATGCTAGGATGCTGCAGGATGACTTAAATAGGCTGTACGAGTGGTCAGAGAAATGGCAGATGCAGTTTAATGTTAACAAGTGTAGCATTATGAGCGTAGGTAAAGGTAATAGACTACACATTAAGGTCATATAGTGTGAGGGACTTAGGAGTTCAAATAATTGTAATTGTAATGTGGGGGGGGAAAATGTGCCAGGCAACAAAGGCCATATGGCACTATTGGGGTAGCAGGGTTAGGTAGCAGGACTAGGTGGGGGGTAGGGTCGGGTATGGGTTAGATTAGATGTAGGACGTTAGTGGTACGAAGAAAGGATATAAGGGCAGGGAGTGAAAAGGAAGGGGACTCAGCGAGGATGTCAGCAAGACGAGGGGCACGGGACAGGGAGGAAAGGTGGGGGAAGGCTGCAAGACGAGGGGTTGCGAAGATGGGACATGAAAGGAGGAGATGAGGAAGGGAGGAAAGGACGCCACAAGATGGGCAGACGGGGGGAGGGGAACGGGACATCAGGTAGGAATGGGTGAGTCTGGTGTGACCAATTCGTAAGCGGGCCAGGGCAGTCTCCCAGGGTCTAGTAGGATGAGATGGGTAGGACCAAGGGGAAACAGAGGGCTTGACAGCGTGGAGTTTATTAGAGGTAAGGGTGGACCAGAAAGATTGCCAGCGGGTATAAAGGAAAGTCCGGAAAACTGGGAAGTAATCAGAAACAGGAAGGGAGGAAGTGCAAAAGGTAGGAAGGGTGAGGGCGTCATGTGCCAGAGAGTCAACAGTATCGTTACCAGGGATTCCAACATGACTGGGAACCCAGCAAAAACGAACTGTTTTGTGACGGACAGAAAGGCGGAATAACCAGTCCTGGATGTCGCGGACAAGAGGGTGTGAAGAGGAAAAGGAAGATAAAAGGGAGAGGGACGACCGAGAGTCGGTAAAAATAGTATAAGAAGAAGCGGTGAGGCGGAAGATGCGGCGGAGGGCAAAAAGAATCGCGAACAGCTCAGTAGTAAGAACACTGGCTTCAAGAGGGAGGCGGTATTGGAAATAAGTGTCAGGAAACAGGACAGCACAGCCCGAGCCAGTAGAAGACTTGGAGCCATCTGTATAAACGTGTATGCTACCAGAATTAGTAGGAAGATGAGCCGAGAAATGGGAGTGTAAGACACAGGAAGGGGTATTAGATTTCGGGGAGATAGGGAAGACAGAGGAGCAAAAGGAGAGGTGAGGGGAGAGCCAGGGGGGAGTAGAGGAAACAGAGAATGGAAGCGGATTAAGGGAGGGGGAAGAAGGATGGGACAGAAGGGCACGCATACGGGTGGGGAAGGGAACAGGTAAGCGAGGTCGAGTGGCAAAGGTTGCAGAGAGAGAAGGAGGGATACGCAAAGCGGAGGAGGGAAATTGAAGGGAACGGGCATAACAGCGGAGGGAAAGGAGGGCCCGGCGACGGGGAAGAGAAGGGAGGCCAGCTTCAGTGTATAAGCTCTCCACAGGGGAGGATCGGAAAGCTCCAAGAGCGAGGCGGAGACCAAGGTGATGAACAGGGTCAAGGAGGCTGAGGACGGAGGGGGAGGCGGAAGAATAAACATGGCAGCCATAATCAAGGACAGAAAGGACCAGTACAGTATGCAGCGAAAGCAGAGTCTTGCGGTCAGCACCCCAAGACACATGGGAGAGGGTTTGTAGAAGGCGGAGGCGGCGAAAGGCGGTATCCTTGAGAGAGAGGACATGCTGGCGCCAAGTAAGATGAGAGTCGAAGATAAGACCAAGAAACTTGCCCGATGTGCGATATTCAAGAGGGGTGCCATAAAGAAGAAGGGGAGGAGGACAAGCAGTACGGGACTGTGAAAAGTAGATAGAGAAAGACTTTGTAGGGGAGAAGTGGAAGCCATGGTCGGTGGCCCAAGAGGAGGTGACAGTAACAGCAGATTGAAGAAGGCGATGGAGAAGGGAGGAGGAGCTGCTCGAGGCATAAATGGCGAAATCGTCTACATAAAGAGTGGACCTGACACCAGGCGGGAGGGTAGAAACGATGCCGTCAATGGCCAGGAGGAAGAGGGTAGTACTCAGGACCGAGCCCTGGGGCACACCCTCATACTGACAGAAGGAGGGGGAGCAAGAGGAAGCAACCCTAACGCGGAAGGAACGGTTTCGCAGGAAGTTATGAAGGAAAACCCCCATGTTGCCAGAGACACCGACACAGGACAGCTGGTGAAGGATGTGCTGGCGCCAAGTAGTGTCGTAAGCTTTTTCGAGATCAAAGAAAACAGCTAAGACAGATTCTCGTCGGGCAAAAGCAGAAGTAATATATGTTTGTAAGCGGGCGAGAGGTTCCGCTGTACCACGGGCACGTCAAAAGCCAAACTGAGTGGGGGAGAGAAGGTTCTTTGACTCGAGGTACCACATCAATCGGAGATTGATCATGCGCTCAAGTAGCTTGCAGACACAGCTAGTCAGAGCAATGGGTCTATAATCCTGGGGAAGAGTACCAGACTTGTTAGGCTTAAGAAAAGGGAGTATAAGTGCATTGCGCCACTGGGGTGGGAAATCCCCGGTTAGCCAAACGCGGTTATAAAGGGTAAGTAAGAAGGTCAGGGAGACAGTAGGAAGGTGGCGGAGCATCTGATAGTGAACACCATCAGGGCCCGCAGAGGTGTTACGACAGCACTTCAAGGCAGAGGTAAGTTCAGAGGGGGAGAAGGGGGTGTTATATGAAGTATTAGAAGAGACTGTGAAGGTAATAGGGGTGTGCTCACGTGTCGCCTTAAGGGCAGCAAACTCAGGAGGAAGATGGGAACCACTGCTGACGCTGCTAAAAAATGAGCCCAGTTCTGTGGCAACCTGGAGGGGTTCAGCAATATCACCCTGGGGGAGGCGAAGTACAGGAGCATAGGAAGGTGGGTGTTTACCTGATAATTTATGAATACGGCGCCAGACTGAAACAATGGGGGTAGAGGAAGTCAAGGTAGACACATAAGCACGCTAACTGTTGGACTGAGCCAATTTAGTGGTCCGGCGGAACCTAGCCGAGGCACGTTTAAAGTTAACAAAGGCCGGGAGCTGGCCGGGAGTGTCCCGTTTACATCGGTAACTACTCCAGGCCGCCCGTTTCAAGCGAAAGGCAGTAGTGCAGGCAGGGTTCCACCAGGGAACACATTTGGAGGCAAAGGGGCGGGAAGTCCGAGGGATGGAGACAAAAGCAGCAGCGAGAACAGACGTGATAAAGTAGATCAACATGTCAGAAGAGGAGGAAAAATCAGAAGAGGAGAGGCGAAGGGCAGACAGTGAGGCAAAAACACGCCAGTCTGCTCTACCAAAGCACCAGCGAGGGGGTCTGGGAAGAGGGATGTAGGAAGTAGGAGAAAGAAGAACTGGGAAATGATCACTACAGGGATTGTGGTCAAGAACCGACCAGTGGAGATCTAGTAGTAGGTCAGGGGAACAGAGGGCGAGGTCGAGGCAGGAAAAAGTCTGGGTGCGGAGATCAAAGTGTGTGGGGACGGCAGTATTAAGGATAGTAAGGTCAGTCTTTAAGGAGGTGGTCGAGAGAGCGGCCACGAGAGGTGACCACAGAATCCCCCCAAAGGGTGTGGCGACAATTAAAATCACCAACCACAAGGAGGTTTACTTGGTTTACTTGGTTTCTGTTTAGAGGTCTATGCCTCACAGCCATGGTGGACCACCGCTGCACCACCGTGGTGCCCGACCACAGCAGTTCCTCCCAGTAAACAACTTAGCATCACAAGCCCGGGCGGAGACCCGATCTGCCGACCTAGCGAATGCAAGGCCAGCGCGCTACCATTGTACTAGGCAGGAGGCCGTATATTTTTATTTATGGGAGATTTGTTTTCTCCCCCCTGAAAGCGGGTCACAAACCCCGTCTGAGATCAGGTACCTCATAATTGTTTGGTGAACAGGGACCACACACTTATAAGAGACTTAGTCCATATGTCTCCTACCCGGCGCGGGGATCGAGCCCGCGACCTCTCGCTTGTGAGGCGAGCGTCCTAACCACTAGACCACCGGGTGTATATAAGGTGGGAAGGGAGGTTAGAGAAAAGGGAGCGGAGGGCATCGAGATCAAGAGGCTGGGAAGGGGAAAGGTAAAAGGAAACGAGACATCCAACGGCGGAGGTAGATACGAAGGACTGTACAGGGAAGTGTAGTAGGGATAGGAAGAGGGGTAGAAGCAACAGACTGGTGAAGAAGAATAGCAGAAGAAGAGATAGAGTGTGGGGAGGAAAAAAAGCGGTACTGCGGAATAGGGGTGGGCGGGCTAGTAAGGAAGGTTTCCTGGAGGCAGAGGACCATGGGGGCATAAGAGGAAATGAGTTGACGAAGATCCTGTCGATGGGCACGAAAACCACGAATATTCCACTGAAGAACAGACATGATCAGTAGGGGATAAGACTCGGGATGGGTGAAGGTGAGGGAGGAGCGTTCTCAGGGAGTAAAGGACCGGGGTCCATATCCATAAGAGGTAAGGAAGAAGGAAGAGGGTCAGGAGCGGATGAGGTATGGGGAGAGGGGGGAGATTGAGAGAGGAGATCGGTGCGGGAGTAGCCAGGTGGTAGGGGAAGAGAGAGGATAGATCGGGTAGTAGAGGAAGGTGGGGGAGGGGCAGACGAAGGGGGCTGCACCGAAGAGCAGGTGGGGTAAGACGGAGAGGGGAGGGGAGAGTAAAGCGGTGAAGGGGGAGATGGCGGAGCGCCGGGTGCAGAGGGGGGGGAGGTGGATAGGAGGAGGGGTTGAGGAGGGGAGACAGCAGAGGGAGAAGGTGGAGAAGGGGGAGTCGGGGTAGGAGGAAGGTGCTTGGGGGGTGGGTGAATAGAGGCCACGACCTGGATAGGAGGAGCCGGGGGAGGAGATGAGGAAGGAGGAGAGGACAATGGAGTCGTGTTCTTTATGTACTCGATGATGGCATCAAGGTTATCACCCTCGGAAGGAGCGGGCGAGGAAGGTGCAGGGCGAGTCTTTTTAGCAAGGTGGAGAGGGGGTGAAGAGATCAAGGCGGGAGCTGGAGAGGGGGTTGGTGGGGGAGAGGAGACCAAAGTTTCAAAGTGGTGTTGTCGTTTGTTGGAGTGGGAGCGCTGAGGGCGTGGAGAGGGAGGGGTAGTGGTACAGACAGTGATGGAGGTAGGAGTATCAGGGTCAAGGACAGCAAAAGAATTAGAGCAGGAGATGGAGGATGGAGGGTGGGAGGGAGAGTGGGAGGAGGAAGGAGGTAGAGGAGAGGGATGGGTGGAAGGCCGAGGATCGGGGCGGGAAGAAGAGGACGTGGCTGGAAGGTGAGGGAAAGAGGCGGAGGCAGCAACATGGTGAGGAGAAGGGGTGAAGCCTAGGCGACGGGCTTTCTGACGAGCCTCACGTAATGTGAGACCGTCACGGAAGCGAATACCAGCGACTTCAGCCTCAAACTTGTAAGTTGGGCAGCCGCGGTAGTGAACATTATGGGGGCCGCCACAATTGCAGCAGCGGTGGGTAGTGTTGTGGCATTGATCGCGGGTATGGGTAAGGCCACATAAAGGGCAGCGGAGAGCGGAGCGGCAGTGTTTTTCTGGATGGCCAAAATGCCAACAGTTTCGGCACTGGCGAGGTGGAGGAACATATGGCCGGACTGGGAGCATGACGCCCCCAACGTAGACATGGGTAGGGAGTTCGTGGCGTTTAAAGGATATCCGTGCAACATTGGTGGGGTTTCTCTGGCGACCTCGAGGGGACAAGGTGTAGCAGCGAATGGTTACAGCGTCGTACTCGCTGAGTAGATCTAATAGGTCAGTGTGACAGTCTGACCATTCCTTGTCGTCTATTGGGCAGTCTTGTGGTGAAATTACGACAGTGCCAGTGCATGTGTTTAGACGGTCGTCAGGGGTTGCATGGATGCGGGTACCGGATGGAGCCAATAAGTTGGCCATGGCCTGAGACTGAGTCTCAGACTCCACGCGTACCAGGCGTGAACGATCAGGTCGGGTTTGGAAATTAACCTTGCCTACTTGTTCCTGTAGGCAACGTTGGAAGGGGAGGGTATTCTCAGCAAAGGGAGCAGAGGAGGGGATAATGAAAAAACGATCCCAGCGGGCAGGGGCGAAGAAGAGGTCATAGGCAGAAGGGTGAGACACGCCACGAGAGGAGCCAGTCCGGGGCTGTGCCGTAGTCTTCTTTGATGAAGAGGGAACATAAGGGGCTAAGGTGGTAATATAGGAAGATGTAGATGTGACGGGGAGGGAGGCTGAAGGGGTGGTAGGGATGGAAGAGAGTCGGGAGAGCGGTAGACGTAGGGGAGGGAAGAGAGGTAGTAGAAGGGGTGCTGGAAATAGGGACGGTAGAAGGAGGAGCAGGGGGCAGGTGAAGTGAGGAGACTACAGGGGTGCGAATAGAGGCTGTGGTAGTGGTAGAGGAGGATGAGGAGTAATGAGGACCGAACCCTGTGGGGGGTGGGGTGGTGGTAGTAGGAGAGAGAGAAGATGTTGGAGGTGGGGCATAGGATGGAAAAGTTGTGGAGGGGGTAGGGGTATAAGGGAGAGTAGAAGGTGGAATGGTCTGAGGAGCAGGTAGAGAGGTCGAGACCAGGTCCATTGGGCAAGCAGAGGTGTCAGGTAGGGGGCGACCAGCAGCAGAGGCCTCGAGGGACTGGTCAGATATCACTCGAGGGGGAGTTTTTAAATTTGATTTATCCATATACTATTGTTTTTAATGATCATGGCATCGGGGGTCACGGGTAAACCGCCTACCGGATTGGCAAAAGGGGCCGAGCGCTGCCACCGGGGACGGGGTACCTCGTCCCCCACAGGGCTACCCGTTTTAAAAGGCAGCCCTTGTGGCACCGAAAGTTTGCCCCGCAGCGGCGAGCAAAGTCCTCGGCCTCGATGCCTACCGGCCCAGGCACCCTCCAGCCAACACAGGACGGCCCACAACGGGCGATCCCCCTGGCGGGCGGCACCGGTGACCCACACCAGCCTACGGTCGGGATCATCTTGTTGGTCCTGACGGACACACAAGCCTCCCCACCACGACAAGGTAGATCCCATGGGGGGGAGGAGTTCATATAAGCAGTGACTTGCGCCCCAGGGAACAGTGTATTATAGCTAGAAATAGGACCAACAAGATACTGGGATTTATTAGTAGGTGTATGACAAATAGGAGTTCTGAGGTTGTATTTAGCGCTAATTAGACCCCATCTAGGTTATGCAGCTCAATTTTGGCCCCCTTATTATAGGAAGGATATAGGCTGCTTGGAGGCAGTCCAGAGAAGAATTACCAAGATGATTCAGGGGCTAAGAAATTTACCCTACCAAGATAGATTAAAACGTCTTAATCTCCACTCCCTAGAGAGGAGGAGGGCAAGAAGGGATATGATTGAGGTTTTCAAATGGGTAAAAGGAATTAATAAGGGAAACATTGATCAGGTTTTAGAATTTAGTAGTCAGGATAGGACACGTGAAAATGGATACAAGCTAGAAAAACTTAGATTCAGGACAGACATAGGTAAATATTGATTCACTAACAGAGTGGTGAACGATTAGAAGAAGCTGGGTAGACACGTAGTAAATGCGGAGTCAATAGGTAGCTTTAAAAGATGGTTGGATCAGAGTATGGATAGGGATGACAGGTGGGATGGCTAAGTATTGGATTATTCCAATGGCCCAGACTGGTGGGGGGCTGCTGCTGTTGGCTGTCAGGGTACTGGTGAAATGCTCTATTCCGATGTAAATGAGAATAGAATCTCTCCTGAACAACAGTTGCAGTATGAGCCCTACTGGTCTGTGCCTACTTCACTAGTTCCCATTTGATATGAGCATAAGATTCTGTGCCAGCACTAGCAGTCAATAGGTAGCTTTAAAAGACGGTTGGATCAGAGTATGGATAGGATGACAGATGGGATGGCTAAATATTGGATTATTCCATGGGTGGGGGACAAGGAGCTGTCTCGTGTAGGTTATTTGACTGGCCTCTTGCAGTCTCCCCATTTCTTATGTTCTTATGGAAAATGTCATGTCATGAATAATAATAGTAATCTTATTCCATTTATTTACAGATATACATAACATATTCACATACACAATGATTTCAAGAGGCTAGTGCACAAGATTGGTGTGGATGCGTGCCTCTAACACTACTCCAAAATTAATTAAGTCAACATAACTGTGTAACCACTGGCGAGATGTTGTGAAAAGCTTATTTGGCTGCTATGCTAATGCTAACACATAATTATCAAGGACTATTAATTCATGATACATACTAATTCAACAGGAAGACAATAAAGTTTTGAAAAAGTTTGGTATTCTTCAATCTAAGCACGTCCCTCTTAAACAATATAATAACACCTTTTTTTTTTACTACAAAACAATTTATTTTTTTTTATCAAAATATTCAAGTTAAAAGATATGGAATGCCTTGGCAATAAAGTAGTGTATCAGTCTTCACTGGCAAGTATGTGTTGATAAGCTGCAAGAAACAGGCTGAATACACCTTCTTCCTTATGATTTCTAGCAGTATAAAGCACATGACATCAGACAACTGAAGTGAAGTACAATCACAGAGGGACACATCATACTACGGCTAAGTATGATACCATCACATCAGGTGAGCTTGTATGGAGTGCTCGCTCTCTCTCTCTCTCGCTCTCTCCGATACACACACACTCACACACACGCACACACACACACACGCATACATGCATACATACAAACACGCATACATACAAAATAATAAAAATAAGATAAAATAAAACACCAAACCTGCCTGAGCGAAACACTGTCAAAC
Source organism: Cancer borealis (assembly GCA_036785275.1). Lineage (NCBI taxonomy): Eukaryota > Metazoa > Arthropoda > Malacostraca > Decapoda > Cancridae > Cancer > Cancer borealis. The sequence goes on from JAXIVD010001788.1 coordinate 40,026, forward strand.
GTACAAACCAATTACATAAATAATGAAACTTAGAGATGAACATTAACTATAGTCCAGAGTTTTACTTTTGAGCCCCAACCCAAAATGATTAGTAATGGGATTATAAATATATACTATCCTTAATTACATTAGAAAATTATCACAAGCCACACAATGTTAAAGATTTGTCTGAGACATTGTGACAGTCAAGGCCGCATAATAATTTGCACCAGGCACAGCTCGACACCAGATATAAGTGAATTTTTGTTTCTTTGGCTGAACAACTCAGGTTGTGCATTTTAAGACAAATGTTGTGATATGCTTCTGTGTTTTCTTTTTATTTTGGGGAGGGAAATGTACAGACATTCAACTTTATGAATTACCTGTACATGAAACTCACAAATATAAAAATCTGTGTATATATCAAAAAATTTGATGGCTTTAAACTACTTGTATAACTTTTTTTTATTAAATATAATTTCAATTTGATTACTAGAAAATATCACTTACCTACAATGCATAATAATTTATGAAATTGTATCAGATAACAACAAAATATTCAAAATCATAGTAAAGATATATTACTAAACCCCAAAATAATACTAACAACAATATAATACGTATACTAAATTTGAAGAATACTAAACCACCAAAAATAATACTAATAACAATATAATCAGAGTATAATAAATTTGAAGAGTATTCACATGTCATTTTAAGGAACACTGAAGAACTGTAAAGTTAAGTCCTTTTACTTAAAATTCCTTTTGCATTTTTGTAGAAGAAAATCATACCTTTCTCACACACTATTACATTGTAATACTTGAATAAATCATAAAATATAATTTGTCAATCTGGGAACTCCCTTGAAAGGAAGGAAAGACACACCACAAAGTTCTATAAAAAAAAATTTGAATGAAAAATAATAAATATAATTGTGTTAAATTGAGCTGAATGTATAAAGTTTCCTTTTAGTGTATAGATTAAAGCATCAAAAAATTATATAGCAAAAATTAGAAAGACTTTCTAATGATCTAGACCACTATAAATATTTTTAGTTAAGATAAAAGGACTTGCACTGCAAGCAATACTTCAATAACCACTTGAAATAACACATTATAAGCTGTAATGAACATCAGGTCTGCGTGGGCACCATACCTTCATATAAACACTGCTGGATTACTAGGTTTAAAGAGGTGTTACCAAAACAAAAGGATATGGGTAACATTTTAGTGTAACTTCTATTAGTATGTATTAAGAGTTGACCTTTTTCTTTCATTTCTGTAATGGCTAATAAAACAAAGTTATCCATTCATCATTATAAATATAAGTGTAAGCTCAAAATACATAGTTATGTATGGGAAAAAAGAGAGGAATTCATTATGTTTCAAAGCTACCTTGCAATTTTCAGGATGATCAGGTAATTCTGTCAACAAAAATTTAATACAAGTCAGTATTGCCCTGATGTAAAATTTACGACATAATTTAAAGCTTCATAATAATAATAATAATAATAATAATAATAATAATAATAATAATAATAATAGTAATAATAATAATAATAAAAACTTACCTCTTCAGTAAAGACAAAATCACAGTATTTGCACTATATAAGCTGGCAAGTTTCCATGTCACGTTTGCGTGTTTAAGCAATCATTACATTACTATGTACACAATATTTTTCAAGAACACAACACTTCAAAAGCAACTTTTCCTTTAACAAAGGCTTAGCAAACTTCTCATAACAAACTTTTAGGTAACCACAATCACCTGCATTATTATTTATCAAACGCTTCTTCATTAAAGAAATAAAGTCAAGAAATTAAAAATGTAACACTGAATCTTTCACAAGTGCACCTCAAAGACTGAATGATATAAAGCCTAATGGTTTCCAAACTTGACTGACAATCTCATAAATAGTGTGTTATTTACCAACCATTTCTGGCAAGTATTAGAATTAGACTAAAGTTAAGAATTGGCATAATTTTATTCTCAGTAAATATTGTATTTATGAGAAGTAGATGGTTGTATATGTGCCGTTCTAATGACTAGTGAAGAGTTGAATCACAAGCCTTATTGACATAACCTCTATCATATCCTATTCTTGATTACATCACCAATGTTGGGTTGGATCCCAAATAGACTCCACTACAGAGTTATTTACCTGCACACCTTGAGCCTAGTATGTACACAAAGTAAAATATATCTTCCAAAACTATGCAAAATATTTATAATACAGGTTAAATTCAAATAAAATACAACACAAGTTAAGAATACAAATAACTCCGTGCATAAAACTATTGCTTTCAAAAGTGAAGATCAACACAATGAATACTTGAATATATTACCTCCCCCTTGCCACTCCTACACACTAGTCTGGTGAGGGTGGGTGCAGGGCAGGGCTCACTACGCTGGCTCATCTGCCTTCACGGATACTTTACTACATAATGGTTAGATTTGCTGGAGAGATTTTCAATTTTTCATTAGTGCAAATAGCAGGATTTTGAATCTGGTGTTCTTTGTGCATGATGAACATTTCTATGATGCACAGGATGTTTGTTTTCATGATTAATAAACATCGCTTTATGTATTAATTTAATTTTCATATTTCAAAACTTGATCTTAAGTGAAATTAAGTATCTTGACTTTCCAGCTTACTGTAACAAGGGGCTCATATTAATCCTTTACAGAACCATTACGGTCACCAAAACTCTAAGCAACATTAAATATACATTCATACCCACATTCCCAAAATATGTAAATAAGTCAAACATATTGAAACTCGCTAAATAAATGGTGTTTCACCGTGCCATACTACTGTAACAAGAATCATAAAGGTATGTAACACCTGCTAGCCAAATAGTGTGTATACATATGGAAAGTTAAAGGCATACAAGAAGGTTGAATGACATTATATTAGTTTCATATTAAGGATATATATCTACAGTCAGAATTAAGGCTGTGGTACCTGATATCAATGTCAATGTAGTTTTCCAATTCATTTTCTTTTATTTTGCCATTAGGCAAAATAGCAATATACATATACATATATATGGATGGATGTATTCTTGATAATGCTTGACACATTCAACGGCATCGGATTCGCATATAAGTTGGGTATCTTGAACAAAATCATTACTGTCCCCCCACTATAATGGACTGACTGGCAGAACCTCTACCTTTGAAACCAACAGTACCAATGGATCTCAGAGGCATCACAGAAGAAATAAGGAAAATAAATAAATAGTAATACAAGTATAGTACACTTTTCCATCCTTACATTTGTTCAACATGTTGTAGTAAGGAAGCTTAAGGACAAAGCAGTAGACCAAAGAGAAGATTTAGGAAGGTGAGTGAGTAAATGCGTCTCAGACAAGAGGTAATATAGCATTATGCTAAGATAAAAGCCAAACTTGAGAGCAAAAGAAATAATGGCAAGGCAAAGTATGGGGAAGAGAAGAAGTTAGTTATAATTAAATTATTAGATCAAATGAAGGATGTGGATTTGTCACAGTAGGAAATTATATGTAAAGTATACATAAGACTGTGTTTAGGAAGTTCTGATGAATACCCACTTGTCTTGCACTTTAATTCTTTCAGCTTTAAGATAAAATTAAGTTTTCAATATAAACAACAGGCAATGATTGATATTCATTAATGTATAACATCTGTTTATAAGAGTAATAAGGTCTCAGCTATTAAAGAGAAATTCTCCTAAAGCTAAATAATTACGAATCTAACACAATAACAATAAAAACTTTGTTTTCGTTCCCAAAACAAACCGATGAACACAATAACTATCAATCTATATATCAAGTTCATATTCCCTAAAGGGGGACTAGCCAAGACAAGGCACCCATACACACATACATATACAATCTTCTCACTTAGCCTCAAGACCCCCATAGAAGAGTAATGCACCCCACCCAAACACTGCACATCAGGTCAGTCCCACAATGGGACACAGTAAACTTAAGGTTTACTCCTGCCGCTTCACATTGAACTCATGCACTCTTCCTTCCCACACCTGATATGATCAACCGGTCAAACCACGCACACAAAAACCTCCAAGGGTCATCAATGCCGTGCTATTACTCATGTATTCACCATTGCTCTCCATTCACTTCTATCATGCACAATCATCCTTTCTTGTTCTACAAACATTCCACTTTCATTAAACACACTTTTCCGCTGTTCATTCATCCCATTCGTGGCCTTCCTCTCAACCTGACACCTCTCAGATCGATCCTACTATTCTCTTCACCAATTAGTTCTCCTCCATTCTATCCCTGTCCAAAGCACCTCACATACTTTGCTCTGCTCCACCAACCAACTATCTCATAACACCAGTTTTGCTTTGCACTTCCTCATTTCTGCAAATATACTCAAGAATAAACACAGCACAATAGACTATTTTCAAGTGGTGCAGACAGTGGACATTCTCAGGTATGTCGACAAGATGACCAACCAAAGTGTACAAAGAAGTCAAACATCTACCATACTGAAGTCCATTATAGTGGGGTGACTTGTCTGTTTACACCTAAATTATAAGATTACTTTAAAAATTTCTTTCAGATTAAATATGTAAAATTATACTTTGCAATGTGAGCAAATGTTACAAAAATGTTATGAAGGACAGTATTGCGATCAATCATTATGTAGTTTTAATGAAATTCTGATGGGAAGCATTTGCTACAGAAATAGCTTTACACAATTAATATGTTTACTAACACCCTGAGTTCTGTATAACATATTAAAATAAAATTCCAGGTGTTAGCTTTCAAAGCTGAAATGCATGAAATGATATGCAGAGAAAACTATAAAACTACTGCTCCAAGACAAGCAATAGTGTTGCCAAACACTTGAAATTGTTTTTACAATGCAAAGCAAGTCATAAATAATGCAGAGGATCCTTTGTTTGTATAAATCAAAGATAATTTTGAGATGGATGAGAATATTCACCAAACATGAACAACACAAATGTAAACAAGATGAATACTTTCCTCATAATGGTGATATACATGAGTGAATTACCATTAATATTACATTTTAATAATCTAAATTTATGCTATGCAATCAAGTAATTTTTCTTAAGGTTTGAACCTTTAATGCTACCACAAAATTGCATGATCTAGTTAAGACAATTCACAATAATTTGCCTTCGATGAGTTTAGAGATAATTTTGGGGTTCCAGTGCAAGATGAAGCAATTAAAACACAAACATGTGATAATAATTTAGAATGATAGTTACCATTACTTAGCAACATCATGCCATTGCACATCAGCTCTGCTAACTTGTCAAAACCCACAAGTTCACCATCAAGGAACACTAACAAAATATAGAACATGAATATAATATTGATCTTGGTGTTAAATTTGGAAATAACCATGAATTACATCTCTCAATGTCTGACCCAGCGAGCCTCTGGTCTGTCAATGTTGTTGATCATGTTGAGAGGAAGGCGTGAAGGAACATGTTGTTGGTATGTCTGCATTGTGTGAGTAAACCTGTCCTGTGCTAATGGATGTGTGACCCACCTTTCCAAACTCCCGCCTACATTATGTATATCTTAACTACAGCTTTGGTCTGGTGTCAATCAACTGTAACCTTACACCCTTCAAGTGTTTCCCCATTCATCAAATGTGTGTTATACTCACAAAAATACAAGTATGGAAAGAATATATTCATGTACTATATAGAGACACCTATCAAAGGTCCGCTCTTTCAAAATAGACTGTGCAAATGACAAAAAATAATACAAAATTAAATAAAACGATCAATACAAAACTAACATTAGGAAACTTTATGCAAACTTATAAAAATAAAGATAGTCTTATATGAATAGTAAATGTAAGTATAAATGCAGTATAAATAAGAATAATTTTTATGCAGACAAATCTGTGCATATATACTCTATATAGTTTATTGGTAACATATTCTTAACACTGTCTATGTTATATCTATCTCTATATAATACATCTTACACAGTGTATGTGTGTGTGTGTGTGTGTGCATGTGTGTGTGTGCGCGTGTGTATATACGGCGAGTATATTATTCATATGGCCTGTTGAGCAAAGCAAAATGACTAGTACACTAGGAGTTGAAATTCATCTTATCTCCTTTCAACACCACAAGACCATGAGTTTCCAATTCCTAATAAATGACAGAAGGAATCCTTAACTTCACTTTGAAAAAAATATACATATATCCAGTCTACTTTACATTATATCACATTAGTTGGGCCAGCATCCCAATATTAAACACTTCTGAAAGATGCTACAAGATTATATGGAAACAGCAACAGCATCAGTACTAAAAACATGATCATGAACTAGAACATCAAAGACCTAATAGTAATTATTTTGCAAAATACATGAGATGTGGATTGGGTTAATGTATAGCCATCTGGAGGGTTTAGACATCACTACAGCAACAAAACACCTTCCTACATAGTTGCCGTATGCTTACAACCAATGACAATTATTTATCTTTTGTTTCTCATTCACTCTGTTTTTCCCTTTCACTCCAACATTTATCATCACACACACATCACCTGCCTAGTCATCACTGGTACCCTTAACACGACCTAACTATTGTCATACGTGGGAGTCCATAGCAACACCATTGCTAAAACAGACCATTTTGAGGAACATGAAACAAATCCCAAAGACTGGGTACTGGACATTCATTTACTATATGAGGATATCACCATTGCAACTTCTTACTACTGAAAAATAGTTTATGTACAATAACTATTACTTCCCAACAAGTATTTACATGTCATATATACGTATATGCACACACTAGGTCATCCTATTAACCTCCTCGGCCCCTCCCACCATGACCAATGTAAACACCGTCCACCACCTCACTGTTGCTTCTCCTTCCTGCAACACTTCATACCAAAAGATATCCTGTTTATGCACATGATTCTACACAAATATATACATGCATCCACCCACACACCTAACATACACACATACATACATAATTTCTGATATTCCTTTTGAAATGGTAACAATTTTATATATTACTGCAGAAATATTGATAATACTGCATGTAATATATATATATATATATATATATATATATATATATATATATATATATATATATATATATATATATATATATATATATATATATATATATATATCCTTCACCACAAGAAATAAAGCACACTTTGTTGCTGTGAAAATAATTTAAATTCCAACTGAATAACTCCAGAAAAAGCCACACACCCATATCCCAAGAGATGGTTAGTTTAGCGAACAGCTGAACGCTTTCCGTGATACAGGATTCAGTCTGGAACCACTTCTAGGTAGTCTATCCATAATCTGTACATTTTTCAGCCACATATTTACATCAGGAAACACCTTTTCCACCAGTCCCTCGGGTGTTGGGACTGTGAGAGCATGAGGTGGAACAAGCATGACACACACTACAACACTACAGTGAGGGTCTGGCACACATTACTTACCACACCTAAGTATGTTGCCAGCAAGCAGCTTCCAATAACACAAAAGTCACCCATCATGAAGGCTGATCATACATAATTTGTGCCCAAGTCTGCATGGTTCATATCTTATAGGCTGAGTGCCATTTACAGTTTGGTAATCAATTAACAATTCTTCTGATAGTTTAAGTAATTCTTTCTACAAATATATTTTCAGGATTGGCCATAAGTATCAAATAATTGATATTTATGGTATTCCCAAAACACATTCACAAATTACATAAAACTACGCAAGACAAAGAAGGATATATCCATGAAGTAACCTTGTGTACATCTGGCAGAGCTTTCATTTCCAGCTACACACCAACATCATATTGGTTGGTACACACTACAATACCTTGAATGTTATACTCAATTAATTAGAAGCAGCAGCAACTATCTTTGGCTTTAAGTGTTCCATTCCGAGGGAAAAGAAACAAGTTCCACATACCCTCACTGGTTGGTACAGCTGCTCGCTAGGGATGGGAACGCTGTGTTCAGAGCAATCTGAACAGAAAATCTTACCACAACTCCTGTAAAGAGAGAAATAAAAATTACTACAGTTCCAAGTCTCAAAACTGTTCATGCACTGTATGTACAAGGCAAAGCATACCTTCTTTACAATGATATGTTTATTTTCAGTTACTAGCAAAGGGACTTTCTCTTCTGTATGCACGAGTAACAACACTCTTCAAGGGGTCTATACAAGTTTCCAGATATAATGAAAAATAGAAAAGAGGATGAAACTGAAGAAACTTGTCAAACTTATTGGATGAAAAATCCATATAATGGAGAAATCATGTGATGCATATTTTCTAATACACATTTACATTAACTGTAAACCTTTATACAATTACCATTTTTCACACATTGTAAGGTATCATATATAACAAATATAAATAAAATAAAAACCTCATCTTTCTCAGCTCAATAACCTCAGTATAAATTAATCTTTCTCCCTCTCCCATCAACCCATGTTCTACCCTGACAACAAGGTGGTGGCAGCTCACAGGACATGGAGACGAGCAGCTTTTCATGATACGTACTTCTAACAAGCAACGGTTACATTTGGTATACTTCAAAAATTACATCTTTCTTCATAGTTAAAAATCTATACATTCTAACTGAAGTGTATCTCCAATCCATGAGTAAGATGTGGTTGCCTTTAACAAAACCATATTGCCTTATATCTAAGTTTAGTGGAATCCCAAAGCACAATAACATCATGATGTGAACAGTAAATACACTGCACACTCACTCTCACTATGTGATTAATAAAGAAAATAGTATTACACTAAACACAGCCAACAATGCAGGAATTAATCACTATGTCACTGCTACCACACCATCCCCAACCACCACACCTCCCACCCAACACCTTGCCGTCTTACCACAATGCATAACACCATCCATCATACCAAGCTGGGATGTGGCAAGAGTTTAGAAAGTTCGGATTTATTCCTACAGATCCATTAATACTTTACTTGACACTTATCAGTCTGTAACTTTTCAAACTTTTCCTTTTCCTCTAATATTCTACAGGTGAGTATTTCTTTGACTGTGATGTACTCCCCATGGGGACAATTATTATTCATTTCTATATTGAAATTCAAACTTGAGATAATTATGTATCTTTCAATACAACTCGTCATCTCACACATGCGAGGTGGCATCCAAGGAAGAAGCAATGAGAAATAAGCAAAAATTAAAGTAATATCATTGAACAATACAGTACCATTACATTACACACACATTGTATATTCACATTCACACATCTCAATGCAATTATTGATATCTACCAAAGTTAAATTGATTAGCCTCCACAACCAGACCCCAAGTGTGTTTCTTACATGACAACCTTAGTAATGTTCACACCATGGCTACAACCACCTTACTCTCCCCTACCCAGCACATCATTCCACCTCACTATCACTTCTACACCTTTCACGAGTACCTGAAACTCTGCGATTCACTGCTTTCTAAATGCTCTTCCTTTCTATATTCACCCCTTGCTTCATACTATGAATAGTCTTGACAATGTTCCCATCTCCTTTCTTTCCAATTGTCCAAATCACTTCAGCATCTGAATAAGCCATTTACAACACATTACGTAATTCTACACCTCTACCTAACCTTGATGTCTTTCACTCAAACAACTTCTTCAAACCAATAGTTACATCTTAATCTTGACATACGAGTCCAATAGTTACTCTTAACCTCGTATTCACTTCCAAGACAACCTATCCTATCCTTCAGTGTCTGCAGAGATATTAAAGCTTCTGAAACCTTTACTCCCACTACTATCTGATGCCTCGCCTCACCTTTCACAACAATGATGATAATAATAGATCTTGTATAGGAATAGTGAGTGAGATTGATCCAGTGCATATGTAGGTAAGTGAGGTAAGAGCATGAGCAAGACAACCTCAAGATTCTACCTTGCGACAATTCATCCCAATTGGACCCGTTGATAAGTGCAAATGTTATATATACATTGGACTAGATAAGTTTGAGGATGAGGATGCTGCCGGTAAGCTTGGCACCTCCATTCTTAGTAAGTAATCTTGTAACATGCTTTCAGTCAGAAAAATGCAAAATTAGAAAATCCAACAGTGCACCGAGTATCAAATGCAAGTAAAAAGAGAGATAGAGAAGTATCTTAATTTCATAGTAAGTAACAATATTCAGAAGTAGTTTTTTTTAGTAATGAGTGATGTAATGATAATTTTTCGTAAGACTTATGTAGCAAATATCACAATCTCCACAGCTACAATCTTAAATTTACTTGTTATTTACGGTACATATTCATTATTGATAAACACAAACATAGATAATCATCATATTTACAGAAGGTTGGGTACAGCTACATGTTAAAGAGAGGCTGTAGCAGGATATCACTAGATCACTTAAATCCCACAGTAATCGAGTCCACTACAAGACTACAAAAACCACCATCAATCCATTCCCACCATCACCACATGTGCTAATCAGTCACTTACTATAAACAAGACTACTTTGGGTTGCTATGCATTTTTCTAAGAAGCTTTTTTTTGGCTTTTCTTTTTTCCCAATTGTTGCAAAAGATGCCATGCTTCTTGCCAAACAAAAAGCTACATCACGCCATGCTATCAAGAATGTTTCCTTGTATTGGGTGAAGTAGATAATTAAAGCCAGACTACTGTACATCTAGTGGTTTGGGAAAGGCCTCTGATTAACCAAGCTTTAGTAACACCTACTCACAATTGGACTTCTTACCTTCTGGGACAACGGCAACAGGTACAAATGTCTTCAGAGTGCATTAGACTCATACTCTGAGGAGAACATAACAATATTGCCAGCTTATGACCACATCTTTCATGAGTTGGATGCCATATTAAGTCTGGCATTGCATTGTGCTTAACCTTAATTCACTGCCATCCATAAAATTTAAGTTGAAATTCATGGTTACGTAATAATTGGTAAAATATAATAAAGCATGGTTATCAGAGAATGTTTTTGTGTGGTAAGAAAACAAGGAGCAGAGTATAAAGGTTTTGAAAAGTGTCGTTGATCTGATGTGAAAACGTGTGCATTCCTGTCTAAGCACAAAAGATTATAACATTACAAAATGCACCTCCACCTCAACAGTAAGTCACATCATGTATGCGACACTACAATGAAGACTTTCTAGCTATCAACATGTAATTCTTAATCTAAGTCAATGCTCTTGTGGAATTTGTAGAAGAGCCAATTCAGATTTAACATCTATACAAAATAAAAAGTATCCGTTAGTGCTTCCTTGCTTCATGGTCTCATTCAACTCACCACCACGTTTGTCAGATCTTCCTACGCCAACTATTGTAAAATGTTGGAATGCAAACATCCAAAATACTAAGGAAAAAAAGCTGAACAACTACTTTTCGTTATCTAAAACCGTTCCAGGAGAACACAGCTAAGGCATTACTATACTAAATGTATCTTTTATTTAATTTAAAACATTATTTCATCTTTCCACTTAACCTCCCATAATGGTGATACCTGATTGTCTTGTGCAAATTATTTAATTTCATCTTAGTTTTCATTATAACACTCAATGCCGTTCCTTAATAAATAATAAGAATTTTTTTGATTAAACACGTGAAGTAGTTTCTATCATTTGGGGAGAAGAGAGGGAAAAATGAGTATGATGACAATTTTTTCAAAATACAAATATTCAGATATCTTTTTTAGGAAAGATCGACTCACTACCAATGAAGATCTAAATTCCTCTCACTTTCCATGTGCATGTTAAAATGGGGTGTAATGTTATGCTAGCAAACTAATAGTCCTTTATATTCATCATCACAACCCACTTCCCAGGACCATTAGACGAGAGAATCAAGCTTAAAGAGGAATAACTAAGATTGACTCCTTGACCCGGGCCATGCATCCATCCACACACCCTTCAAACACCTAGCAAGCCTCTGCACAGTACTAACCACTAACCACAATAAATTGTTTTGTAAAAATATTTGAGAAACACTATTTTAAGAACCGACAAGGAAACTAATTCTCTCTTTAATCCCTGTACTTACCTTATGTTTGTTAGTTGTGATTATATATAATATTCTACATGTTTTATAGCAACACTACAGAGATGGTTATAGATGAATAAACTTACATTTATTTGAGTGTTGAGTAACGGGAATGTGTAAGAAGACAGAGGTGTGACTGAAGAGTGAATAGTGTGAGTGCGTACACCTCCCTTCACCTAAGTACTGTTTAGTGGGAGCTTCCATGCAACAATAAAAACTTACAAGGTTATTAAGAAAATTATTCAAGCTTGAAATTATTGTGTTTTGCCAAATTAGTGATAATCATCAAGTCAATTTCAAGTAAAGAAAGAAGTGCAAAGCATTTTTATATAAAGTAGAATTTGAATAATCGAAGAAATTTCAGATCAGGATAATACATTCGTAATTCCATCACCACTAAATGTTTACAAATTGCTCCAACACTACTTGACCTTCCTTCATTGGTCATTCCCTTGGCACTATAAAGCTGCACAACTCTACACTGTGTTGAGTGACCCGCTGCCTCCACCAAGGTCACACAAGAGTTAGTATTGATGACACAAAAGCCAAGAGTGACATTAGTACACAAGAAGGGACTCAGGATGCTCTACCTCTGACTGGTTGAGTGCTTGGATGCTTGAGCAAGATGATCCGCTGAACCAACAAGAAAAGTATTCAATAACTTATAAAAAAATAAAATAAAATTACAGATCAATAACTTTCAAAAATTAATTAACAACTTCATGCTAAAAACCCATTATAGTCAAAACTATTTATGAAGTGCAATTTGAAAATAAAGCCCCAGTAAATTTAAAACAACAAATTGAAAAAATAAAAAAAGTTTCATTATTAATAGTTATCATTATCAAAAGAAAACAAAAAAAGTTTAACACAAGCCACAAACCATTACACATAAGACTACCACCCACCCCACACTGAGTAGAACATCAAGCATGCATCCAAACAGGAATCTGGGCAAGGGAGGGCAATGCAGTGTGAACTAAGACACTTTTATTACCACACAAAGAAACACACTCCTATATATTAAGTTAAGACTGAGACAACAAGTTACAAGTCTTTAATTTTAATACCCTGAGTTATGCACATCAATATATTAGAACATTTTAATTAATAGTTATCGAGAGAGATCGGGACATGAATGAAGCAAAGTGAAGTAATGCATGGAAAGAGAGTGAGTAGCTGGGTTAGGGAAGATAGGATGATGTACTGGTGGCACTAATAGGAAGGCAGTGGTCAGGTCAGGTCAGGTCAGATCAGGTGGTGGTGACCTGTTGTAATCTAAATATCCATTCCCACCCATGACACTCAACATCACCAAAACGTCCTTTGTTAACAGAGATTACTATTACCATTACAGATGATTATTTTGAATAATATGTGCACTAGTAAGTACCACTATAAAACAATCACTACATCTGCCCAGCTTGTTCATTCACTGCCACTTACAACACATGGCACATAAGGTAATCATGTAATATATCACGGGGACATACATCAGTTACCTGCCATTAATACTAAGTGACATGTAATACTGAATAAGAAAATAAGAAGGCTGCAAAAGGCCAGTTGACCTACACAAGGCAACTACTGTACCTAGTATGTGATCACTAGGTTACGCTGTCTCCTACCTAACCTAAACATACAATTCAGCTAGGTCTCAACTAGAAGGAAATCAATCTATGTCTACCCAGTATTGTGATGCCACACCAGTTTCCATATGTTCCCTCCCCTACACTTCATCCTTCCATAACACAGTTTATCTCCCTTTCTCTTTAATATTCCAACACTCTTGCATTTTAAAAGATGCCTTGATCTTGCAAGGAATATGCTATAATTGATCAGTTAATGACCACTTCACTGTGCATTATCTTCCATATCATTATTATCTTTCAGAAATTCAAGATAAAAAATTGTGTCGTCTTTCTGTGATTCTATTTTAGTGGCAAACCACACCATTTAATTTCATGACTTTTATAAAACCTTAGCGATAGTCACTGTTTTTTTCTACATGCTTAGTCATAATTGTTAGTGCAATATCACCTTCCAACATTTTTCTCAAGTAGAAGTTTTGTAAGTGATACATGTTAGACCGTCACACTGTTACCAGCCAATCAATGTCAAATATAGAGAATACTCTTCACCAGTTATCAAAAGGTCTTACTTAGTCATGTTGAACTACATTTACATTCCTTAATATTACAAGAAAAAAACACAAGTTTCTTCACCTGGCAACTAACCTGCAGTGATGCTTGCGTCGGCCCATCCAGAACTGTGTATTACATCCCATGCAAGAGTCCACGGCATGGTCAGGCACCCACAGTGTTGGCCGAGTATCACCTTCCTCCACAGCCTCCCAGGAAGTGTCTGACACACCAGACTCCTGACCCACAGACCCACCAGATCCTGAACCCACACTCTCAGGTAGGGACATCTGAGGACAACAACAGACAATGGTTAACAAACTATAAACACAGTATTCTTTATGCAACTACCTTTTCCAATGCATGAAAGATAGCAGAAAATAGTTGAGGCAATAAAAGCAAAAGAATAACAACATCCTTATGTGGCCACTCACCCTTCATTCACATACATTAAATACTTAAAAAAAAACTAATAACAATCAAAGACATGAGATCAAGTTTAATTTTACACTACATAACACAACCCTTGATGTCTCACCTGATCTTCTGTTCCGTCATGGTGGTGGTTGTGACAACGGTTGTGTTGGATCTGGTTGTAAAGTGCATGTCTGGTGGCCAGCAAGTCCCTCTTCAAAGATTCCTTCTCAGACTGCAAAAAATAAACAAAATGAAGTCAATGCATTCTCAATCTCATTAAATACAAAATAAGGCGCTAAAACACTTACAAATCATCATGTGCATAGTATTTGCTCTTACCTGATGGTGTAGAAGAATCTGATGCAGTCTCTTTGTCACCTCGTCACTAACATTATGAAGTCCATCTAAAGTAGAGTAATTACCTCTACTGCTGTCTCCTCCACCACCAAACCTGAACGAGGAAGGCTTACATTAGCTTACATAATCATACTGGTAATTACATCAATAGTTGTAGAATATAGAACACATAAATAATAGTCTTGCTTCAGTAACATTAATGAAGGAACAATTACACTACCAGACGACTATTATCCCCAAATATAAGCAATACAAACCCGTCAACACTTGCCTATCTTCACAAGGTGTGGATGGTATGCATGAGGAGGGTGTGCGGGAGTGCATTGGGGTGGAGTACAGAGACACTCTGCTTCCTGGTCCTGTAGTAACCCCTCGCATGGCACCTCCCCCCACCGACCCTTCATTCATGAGCCCGGCACTGCGCCACGTGTCCCCGGCACTCGTTTCATCTAACAACTTCTTACTTTGGATACAAATATTACAACCTGAAGCTGCAACAGTGTGCATGACTGAACTCATGTTGGAGACGCCGTTTACAGTCCTTCTCTCTGCCCGGTCCTCAACACTCTCGGGGTTAGAGGACACGGACTGCTTCTGACCCTTGCGGTGGTTGAATGCTGCACACGCATCATCCTCACCACCACCGCCGCCACCGTTCATGAAGGGAAAACATTTACTCTGCATTACTGCTTTAGGGCTATTCTGTCCACACTCTCGGTTCAACATGGGTTCACTGTGGTTATCTTGGCTGACTTTCTCTTCTGTTGCTATGATTCCTATCTCTGCCACTAAGGTATCTGTGGAGCCCTCTATGGACTGTTCTGCCAGGCTCTTAAACTGCCTTTCACTTGTCATGCCTTTCCTGTTGTGCACTTGCTCACAGTTCATGTCTCTTTTAGAGTCTGTTACTTTAACAATATAATTATCTTGCAGTTCAATACAATCTTGTCCAATTAACTCATTAGCTTCCTCACCACTTTCCACACCAATATCACAGGGTTCATTTTGCACAAAGCTCACACACTCATGTATTTCAGATTCAGAGACAGAAGGTTCACACAAAGTCAATGACTCTGATTCATCATTCTGCCTCTCTCCAATGGGTTCACTGGTGGAGTCTTCATAGGCATCCAAGTCTTCACTGGCTGCGTCTTCATTCACATTCTCAACACCACCATCAGATTCATCATTCCCTAACTCAGCTCCAAGGGCAGAGTTGAGCATCGCCATGTTAGGTCCACTGAAAGCAAAAAAAACAAACAACAAACAATAATAATAATAATAATAAATCACCTTTTTGATTACTGAACCATCCATTCCAAGTTTATTTTATATCTGTCATCCCTTTTCTTTGCCTGCCTCACCTTTCTCTGATGTTTGGGTCAGAGGAGCGGCGCAGACGCTGGTGGGGGGGCGGGGAGGTGCCGGCCAGGAGGTCATCATACGACTTTGTCTTCACCAACTCTCCTCCTCCTCCTGCAATCTCCTCATCTTCATCCTGCCACAAATCAACACAATTTTCAGTCAAGACAATTTTCCTACAACCAATAAATACTTTACTCTTACATTTTTACTCATATTAATAAAACAAAACCTTCTTTTAAACTCTTAATACACACAATTCAGTGGAGTGAATGCCTTCCAGCCTCTAACATGTAGAGAAGAGACTTACAAATTTACATTAATAAATTAATAAAATAAATAAAAAAATAAATGAATTAAAAAAATGTTTAAAAAGTGGCCCCCTGCAACAAGGAGTATCTTACCTCATCCTCCCCCACACTCGGGTGAGCACTGGTGGTGGTGTCAGCCGTCACCTCACCCATCTCAGGCATGTACACGGAGGTCCACAGCCGCAAGTCTTTAATGTGGCACGATGGGTAGAGGACCTGGACGGGAATTAAACATATGTCTTTGTTATCACTATTGTCTACTTCATAACAGGAAGATAAACACTTGAATGAACAGAAATCTTACATACAATTTGCAATCATGATAAATAAATACAACTCTAAGCAGATGGAGTTACGTGAGGACCTACAAGTATAAGCAGACAGTTACATTCAGACTTACCTGCTGAGTGGGCACGTAGAGGTAGTTAGTGTATCGCTGTTTGTTGACCTTGAGGAATGACCACACTGAGTAGGAGCGGTCGCCTATGTCTGCCTGAACACGCTCTTGTGAGGAATTACACAGAAATGTACCGAACAGGTTGCTGTATACATGCTGTGCTAGTTTGACCTGTGGAAAAAATAAATAAATAAATTAATAAATATAATAAAGAAACGTAAATAAAAGAATTAGGAAGAGGAAAGTGTGAAAAGAATGAAAAGTATTTAAAAAGGCAATCTATAACACTTGTATGCAACATCAATAACTTATATATTAACCAGAGTCTTTACATAACCTATTTTTCATCCATAACAATGTAAAAAAATAAATAAATAAATAAAAAATAATGATAAAATATAAAAACAAAAATGAAAAATCTATAAATGTTCCAGCCTTCCAGCACTTACCAGAAATGCTTGATTGAACTGGAATGCTGTCGGGTACCAGTAGAGGAGGTGGTGCACACAATCCAGCCACTGCAGAAACACCGGACACCTCTCATTGATGTCCTCACAACACCGCCCAATACCACACCGGTCACTGAACTTGTGCCCAAACTCTACCCACTCACGCTCTATCAACATCACAAAACCCTGCGAAAAGATGAAGATAGTTATATACTTAATATTAGGAAATTACATAAAGATCACTAGGAAATGAATACTAGGAAATTACATACAAAATACTAGGAAATTACATGTAAAATACTAGGAGTGTGATTTACATGTCAACAAGTAATGGTAAAATGTGTTAGGTACAAATGGGGTACAAAGAATGGCACACAAGAGGGGGGGGAGGGGGGGGAAAAGAGAGAGAGAGAGAGAGAGAGAGAGAGAGAGAGAGAGAGAGAGAGAGAGAGAGAGAGAGAGAGAGAGAGAGAGAGAGAGAGAGAGAGAGAGAGAGAGAAGAAAAAAATAAAAATAAAAATAATAAATTCATGATGATTGTTCAATGCAAATTGGTTTACTTGTTTTTTTTGTTTAGAGGTCTATGCCTCACAGCCATGGTGGACCCCCGCTGCACCACTGTGGTGCCCGACCACAGCAGTTCCTCCCAGTAAACAACTTAGCATCACAAGCCCGGGCGGGGACCCGATCTGCCGACCAAGCGAATGCAAGGCCAGCGCGCTACCATTGTACTAGCCAGGAGGCCGTATATATTTTTTATTTATGGGAGATTTGTTTTCTCCCCCCTTAAAGCGGGTCACAAACCCCGTCTGAGATCAGGTACCTCATTACTGTTTGGTGAACAGGGACCACACACTTATAAGAGACTTGGTCCATATGTCTCCTACCCGACGCGGGGATCGAGCCCGCGACCTCTCGCTTGTGAGGCGAGCGTCCTAACCACTAGACCACCGGGTGGTGCAAATGTTAAGATTAATAATTTTGTACTGCCATGACCTAATTAGTTACATTACAGTATATCACAAGAAAGTCACTAATACACCACTAACTACCATAACTGACAACATCTGTAATTCTGATTCTGTAACATTAAGTATAGATGATAATTCAGTGGTTGAACATAGCATAAGGTAAATGGTGACAGAATTGGAATTAAATCATGTGTGTGTGTGACTGTGATGTCTTATGAACGTAAAAGTATAACAGAGGAAGAGGAGGAGGAGGAGGAGGAGGAGGAGGAGGAGGAGGAGGAGGAGGAGGAGGAGGAGGAGGAGGAGGAGGAGGAGGAGGAGGAGGAGGAGGAGGAGGAAATAACATATGTCATAGACTACACCATACTTGACTGGACACTCGCGACAATCGCTGACAGACGATATTACATTTCGGTCCTATAGATTCCGCTGCTATGAGTGATGACAGATAATACTTCATATTATCAGTTCATATTCTACTTAGGACATTGTATTTCATGTCTTTACAATCAGTAATGATTGCTGAACCATGGCTGAACATAAAATGATTTTACAACTTTTGCAAATAGGAAATTAACATAAAGATTACAAGTTTGAGTGAAAAATCGTGTGGGAGTTGTGTATAAAGCATATTGTTTATAGCAAAAAAATCTGGGAAATTCGCAATAATTTCTGAAATAAAACATCACATATTGTGAAATCACCATTCCTGAATATGATTTGATTGTGATCAAATGTCATATAATCGTTATATCGGCTTGGGAATGAATTTTTCATAACAATTCGTGGCGCGAAAGGCAAAAGGCGAGAGGTCACAAGAAGAAGAAGACCAAAACAATCCTTTACAAAGGTCAACAACATAAATAGTTCAATTCATTGGTCCCATGACGCTATTATAAGTCTCATGGAAAATGTTCATGAGCAGAAGAAGAAGAGAAGTGCTTCCTCCATAACGGCTTGTGTTGTTATGATCAGCTGATTCCACAAGGTTAGTTAGTTCTTCTACGTGTGTGACCAGACTGGTAGTCGTATCGCTGTAAATCCAGAAAAAACGGAAGCCAGGCTAGCGTTAGCAAAACCTAGTGTGACTGTAGCTTCATCAGCTTCTATTGTATACTCTGAATCATGCTTGAAATAAGATTTGAAACTATTTCCAAATATTTTGTTTGTTTTCTACGTTTCCACTGAGCATGGCAGGATAAAAGGAAAAGTACATACGCCGGGAAAGTGATGTATGGTGATAAGATCATTGGAAAGAATATTGCTAGATAGAAGAGGAGGAGGAGGCAATGAAACCAACAAGCTGACTAGAGACCATCACCAATAAGGAATTACAATGGAGTTATTTTACAGTCTCTGAGAAACGCTCTCTCGATGACACTCAGCAAACATCGTAAGTTGATTAGGAATGTTAAATTTTTTCTTCTTGATGTTATTTATGGGTATATGAAAGTATGAGTGAAGTATGAGTATGAGTGAATTGATTAAGAGTGACTTAGGGTGTTGTGTTCAAGTTTTGGTTATATTTTACAATTACTCTCAACACTAAGGTGTTGTGTATCCTGCCATGCTCGGTGAAAACGTAGAAAACAAACAGAATATTTGGAAATAGTTTCAAATCTTATTTCAAGCATGCATGTATATTAGTATGGACTACATTGGCTATGTATGTATGCGTTTTCAGTTTAAAATTTCAATATTCCTGGAAATTATTGCAAATATGGTGTTTTTATTGGTGTCTTAGGATTTAATAATTGTCGCCCACCGATGACGTATGTTGACTAATTTGTTTTTGTTGCTCATAAACATATACTTCACATCACTCTGAGTTGTTTGCTTTTTGTTTGAGATTTCTATGATGATTTTAAGTATTTTATTCAAATAAAACAAACAAAAAATCGCCTCAGGACACATTTACGAAAGACCCGATTTCGAGTGCACAGTCACGTATGGTGTATTCTATGGTATTGCATATTAATATAAACTACATGGGCTATGCATGTAAGTGTTTTCAGATTGAAATTCCAATATTCCTGGAAATTATTGCAAATTTGGTGTTTTTTATTGGTGTCAGGATTTAATAATTGTCGCCCACCGATGACGTTTGTTGACTAATTTGTTTTTGTTGCTCATAAACATATTCTTCACATCACTCTGAGGTGTTTGCTTTTTGTTTGAGGTTTCTATGATGATTTTAAGTATTTTATTTAAATAAAACAAACAAAAAATCGCCTCGGGACACATTTGCGAAAGACCCGATTTCGAGTGCACAGTCACGTATGGTGTATTCTATGGTATTGCATATTTATATAGACTACATGGGCTATGCATGTAAGTGTTTTCAGATTGAAATTCCAATATTCCTGGAAATTATTGCAAATTTTGTTTTTCTTGGTTTCTTAGGATTTAATAATTGTCGCCCACTGATGACGTACGTTGACTAATTTGTTTTTGTTGCTCATAAACATATTCTCTACATCACTCTGAAGTGTTTGCTTTTTATTTGAGGTTCCTATCTTATTTCTAAGTATTTGATTTGATTTTTCTAAAAATCTGCTGTAGGACCGGTTTGCAAAAAGTCAGATTTCGAGTGTCCAGTCAAGTATAGTGTAGTCTATGCATATGTTAATACTGAACCTCTCAAGTCCGGTCAGGAAATGACATTAAGAATAGTAACCTACATATACACATAATTACACATACACATTAAAAAGCTGACAATTTTCTACATAGATCTACACAATAATCACTTTTAGGTACACACACACATGGAAAACGATCTTGACTTACATCTATAGTTCTGTAGTAAGGATCAAGTAGTAGCTGAGAGAGAGCCGTGAGTTGAGGTGTTCGATCCCATCCGTCCGAGCAGTGAACAAGGACTGGTCTGGCCTCTCGCTCCACTGACTGTACTATTGTCACAGCCGCCTTGAACAGACCCGAGAGGTGCCCCAGCCACCGAGAATTCTCCAGTAACGACAGCCAGCTACAGAAATAAAGAGGAAAATATTAATAACAAATCTCTCAAGTAAATAAAAATTGTTTCACAAGAAATATAAATTCATATCACGAGTTTTCTCTCTCTCACACATAGTCATCACTCACTTTGGTATGTCAGGTGAGGAGGAAGCCAGCTGACGTAGTGCATGGTGAGACTTGCGAATGGTGTGAATATTAGCGAGGTTCATGAACTGAATCTCACATTGAGGGTAGTATTCTGGGCACTCACACCCTCCCCCTCGGGCTCGGTTGGCCACGGCTGTTGCATATGATCTGGCGTCCACAATCAGTACTTTCTGCAAATACAATAGAAAATGTCACTATAAAAACATAGTGTAACCCAATCTTAAGTCATCTTCAAATCATTCATCAAGCAAGAAAATAGTACTTATCAAGGTGTTTATATATACATTTACACACATAAGGGAAGGGTACAACTTACCTTTATGTCTGCCTGAGCCTTAGCTTCCGGCAAGTCACACAAAGATGGGATATCAGAGGATGGAGTTATAGCTTCCTTATCCCCATCACTCTGCGGCATCAAGAGTGAGGCTGTGATTCCTACACCATTGGAGGATGTGATGGGGCTGTCGTAAGCACAAGCCTCCGAGACAGCTTTTAATAAGTCTTCGTCCTCGCTGGAGCGCCAACCCAGCCAACCAACTTCAGGCTGGCTACACCGGGCAATGACAGCTCCGTTCGCATGCCTGAAGGGAAGCAAAACAAGGTGTAAATATTCATCCATACTTTAAAATGGTAAAACTTTAATCATACTTTTTAATTGATAACATGATAGAAGCTAAAAAAAATATATATATTATCACTAAGACCAGTTCTCTTTTCAAACATTCCATTTCTAGTTTCACACTTCAAACATTCACATTACAACTTGCTTCCTGCACATTACCTCCACACCACGGCTGGAATCCTCCGTGCAGCCCTGAACCTTGCCACAGCATCCAGTAGATTGTCGTTGATTGATGCCGGCACCACCAGCTTCTTGGGGTAGGTTGGACACAGCTGGTACTCACTATTAGCCACCGAGATGCGCCACGCTCCCCCTAAGTCAAAGCCAAGGCGTCGCACCTGGAATTATACAGGAAAAGTTCAATTAGATGCACTTATTGGGATGAGAACAAATAAGTAGAATATGACAACTGATTTGTAAGACATGATTGCATTAGTATGAGAACCTTTCTTAGTCATAACGAACATTAACAAAATTATATCAAACCATAAACAACACAAAAAAGAACTTGTATTTAGTGCATTAACTTTAGGATGACAGTAACACATCCCATCACTGCTACTCAAAATCACCTTTAAAAAACAGACATTCCTCACTACAACTTATCAATTCCTCACTACAAAACCTCATCAATCCCTCACCTCTTCATCAAACATTTTCTCAGCCCGAGCAGCATAAGCCTGTTGTCCTTCGGGTTCGGTGAGTGCGTTGTGCAGGTCCCGAGCCTCCTCCATATTCCACATGTAGAAGGCGAAGGCGAACACATTCTCCAGGCGTTGAGGAAGGGACAAAGCCTTGGTCAGACGACGCTGCCACTCGGCGCACTGCTCGCCCGTGGGGAACGTACATCTGAGGGAAGACAAGACAAACAATTAAATATATAAATGAACAATATAATTAATACTTAAAATATTTTGTTCATTAAATAATGTGATATTATTTTTTTGTGGCATGGCATACGCTATTTATTATCTTTGGTTTTAAATATTGACACAAACTTGCATATAAACAGACACTCAGTACTTCTTAACTTACACTTATAGATATTCTACACACAGGTGCTTTCAATGATGTGGTGAGTTAACTAACATGTCACCAGCTATTTATGTACATTATCTCCATTTATTATATTGTCTTACGATCAACCATTTTTCTTATGAGTTTCTTTTAATGGATTTTTTTTCCATTTAGAAAAAAACAAAAAACAATGCATAATAAAGATGGTTTTCTTTATCAATAACAATAATGTGATACGATACTAAAAAACACTAATCACAAAAAATCATAATTATACTGTACTATAGACATATTGGGAAATTAAAAAAATAAATAAATAAAATAAAATAAATAAATAAATTCAACAAGAAAGCCAAAACAAATTCCTGAGTGAAATGACACCTGCCATTCACATACACACACACACACACACACACACACACACACACACACACACACAGACACACACACAAACACAAACACACACACACACACACACACACCATTCAGACTCAACTTTCACATTCCACACATTCCAGCCAGCCAAACACGTCCATCGAGTTGAACAGGACCTGGAGCAAGCAAGCCAAGGCAAGGGTAAAGGGGATACAGTTTCAAGGCCGAATGAGCTTTGTTTAATAAAGGTAATAACAATATAATGATAATGAATAATAAAAATAGTAGTAGTAGTGGTCATAGTAGTGGTGGTGGTGGTGGTGGTGGTGGTGGTGGTGGTGGTGGTGGTGGTGGTGGTGGCAATGATAATGATGATGGAAAGAAAAAGAAAAAGAAAAAGCAAGAGAAAGAGAAAGAGAGTGAGAGAGAAAAAAAGAGAAAAAGAGAAATAGAGAGTGAGAGAAAAAGAGAAAAAAAAAGAAAAAGAAAAAAGGAGAAAGGAGAAAAGAGAGAAAACAAGAGAAAAGAGAGGAGAGAAAAAGTGAGTAAAAGAGAAGGAGTAAGAGAGAGAGAGAGACAATTTTTTCTCCACTCACTTGTATGACTTAGTGTCTTTACAGAGAAGATAGAGGAAGAATATTTCCCGACACTCCACCACCTCCACAACCCCGAGTGGGATGTGGTAGGTGGCATCGCGCTGCTGGAGGAACACTCGATAGTTGGAGTGGGCAATGAGTCCTTCCGAGGTGCGTCCTACAAACTGTGCGTACTCCCCACTCAAAGGGATGAACGGGATGGACAGCGAGGGTTCGTCAAACTGGCAGATCTGTTTCGGATAGGAGTCCTGAGCCGCTAGGACCTGGGAGACAAAAAAAAAAGAAGGTATATAAGATAAATAAAAAAATAAAAAATAAGAGTCTAAGGGAATTCATAACACAATGGAATATATATAAAAAAGTTAATAAATAAATAAGTCTTGGGCCGCTAGTACCTGGAAAGTGAAGAGAAAATGGAATATGTATGATAAAATAAATAAACAAATAAAAAATAAGAGTCTAGGGAAGTCACAACAAAATGGAATGTGTAAATAATAAATAAAATAAATAAACTGTATCTCTATGAAGGGAATACACATCAGAATCTTATACTTTCTTTCTGATGAAATTTTTATCTCTTCCCATCTCCTTCCCTCTGTCTGTGTGGGTAATTAAGCTAATTATATAATTTAATTATGTGTATTATGAAACTACTAGCTTTATCATTACAGTAGTAGTATAAGATCCATTACTATTTATACCTTCCCCATTAACTCATATACACTTACATTCTATATGCAAACTTGATAACTTGTTCCTAGGTTACTTGACACATTAAATTTATTCAAAAGATTTATGTTTATTACCGGAGTGTGTGCGTGTGTGTGTAAGTATGTGTAAGTGGGTGTTTAAGAGTGTGCGCGTGTCTGACTATACACACACACATGTACAAACAAATGGAGAGCTGCTGCCTACACATATCATTACCAAATCAGAATACAATTATATAACACCATCTTTTAACAAGGATGAGAGAAATAACCTACGTTACCTAACCTAACCCATGACTAAGAATAACCATGGATTAATAAGTATCCTGAAGAGAGTGGAACGATACAACACTGCATGCATTCACACAGGTGTTTGAGCAGCTGGTGGTGATGAAGGTAGTGGTGGTGGTGGTACCCAGATAAAAATGAGTCACCTCCCACATTTACCTGCATCACTTATCTTACCACAGCTACTTACCAGTCCATACATAGATCGGGTGATAATATTCAGGTTTCCCTCACGTCAGAATATCATCTCCATACATGTATACACCTTTCTATTATGCAATGGTTATAAAAGTATGCTTGTAAAATTCTCCAAAGCTCACATAAGAAGAAAAGATTATGTAATTTAGGTGATCAATGCATTTAGTTATATAGAATTTTTTTTTTAATCTTTGCAGTTTCACTATCATACACTATCTTCACTAACATACACTATCTTTTACATATAATAAAGAGTCATTTCCCTTACATCAATAATAACCTTAATGACAGCCTCCACCCCTCCATGACCAACAGGGAAGATAATAGGTAACAGGTAAGGTCATGACTCAACACCTGGTAGTGACGCATCTATCTGTTATCAGTACCATTACTATATGCTCATGGCTAGGCTAAGGTCACTGATCCTATGTAGAGCCAAGCATAACAACACAAATGATTCACCTATCTCTCCCTCCACCTCCACAAGCACTCTACGTTTGTGTGTGTGTGTGTGTGTGTGTGTGTGTGTGTGTGTGTGTGTGTGTGTGTGTGTGAATTGTGAAACTGATATCAATTTGTACTGTATGTCTTATCTTTCGTTTTTTACTGTCTGTATTTTGTCAGAGTGATGTTTGTTGTAAATTCAGGAAATGACGACATATGTAAACCGTGTAAACCTTTAATTCTCTCTCTCTCTCTCTCTCTCTCTCTCTCTCTCTCTCTCTCTCTCTCTCTCTCTCTCTCTCTCTCTCTCTCTCTCAGCCTCCAGAAGTGACAAATATTTTCCCTTAAGACTTGACAGTATCTTTGTTTGTGTGTTTTATCAGACAAGCAACATTAAAACAACCCTCCCCTTCCCTTTCTTAGATAGCATTGTCAACAGTGTTCAAGGTATAAACAAGATAGTAGACACACTCACCTGGTAAGTGGATGTATCCCCTGTTCCTCCACCACTATCCTCACAGTCCATCCTCACGGGGTTGGGAGTCCTGGAAATACGACGAGAAAAATAATGACTGATAAAAAAAATTATTAAAAGTGGATTCATGTTTATACATCGTTGTAGTGAAATTATCAATATGACATGTGATGATCTAATTACAGCATCAAGTAAAATTTATGTTTTTACCATAAACACACAAGAAAAATAACTATTAATAAAAAATAAATGAAAAATGGATTTAAGTTAATATATCATTGTATCAAAATTATCAATACGACAAATGACTAATAACTAATGACTCACTAAGTCAAATTTATGTAAACACCATAATCCGTCCTGATAATACACAACAATAATAATAAAAAATAATAGAAAAATGGATTTAAGTTAACATATCATACCAAATTAACAACACAACAAATGACTTCCAAATCACAGCACTAAGTCAAATTTATATAAACACCACAATTCGACGAAGAAATCAGTGTTGCAGTAACTATAAGCTGTACTGTACACAAGGATACACAATTGTAATTGTAATTGTAATGTGGGGGGGAAAATGTGCCAGGCAACAAAGGCCATATGGCACTATTGGGGTAGTAGGGTTAGGTAGTAGGGCTAGGTGGGAGGTAGGGGTTAGATTAGATGTAGGACGTTAGCAGTACGAAGAAAGGATATAAGGGTAGGGAGGGAAAAGGAAGGGGACTCAGCGAGGATGTCAGCAAGACGGGGGGCACGGAACAGGGAGGAAAGGTGGGGGAAGGCTGCAAGACGAGGGGCTGCGAAGGCGGGACATGAAAGGAGGAGATGAGGAAGGGAGGAAAGGACGCCACAAGATGGGCAGACGGGGGGAGGGGAACGGGACATCAGGTAGGAATGGGTGAATCTGGTGTGGCCAATTCGTAAGCGGGCCAGGGCAGTCTCCCAGCGTCTAGTAGGATGAGATGGGTGGGACCAAGGGGAAACAGAGGGCTTGACAGCGCAAAGTTTATTAGAGGTAAGGGTGGACCAGAAAGATTGCCAGCGGGTATAAAGGAAAGTCCGGAAAACTGGGAAGTAATCAGAAACAGGAAGGAAGGAAGTGCAAAAGTTAGGAAGGGTGAGGACGTCATGTGCCAAAGAGTCAACAGTATCGTTACCAGGGCTTCCAACATGACTGGGTACCCAGCAAAAACGAACTGTTAGATACACAAGTTGACCTTCCTATAACAATGGCTGGTGACAAGTACAAGAACAATATATACTCAACAAATTAAGTCCTAAGTTGTTATAATAAAATTGTTCTTCACAGTTTAATTCCCAAATATTGTAGCAGTAGTATTTCCTTAATGAAAGCAACTTGTTTTAAGAAGGATGCATTTCAGAGTCCTTACCTCCCCAGCCTCCTCCTCGCTGATACAGTCAAGATGTGAATGAAATCAACAGAAACCATTGGACTAATACAAACTTAATAAACTGTACTTATAATATATGCCTCATCACGTATCCCTTATTTTTCTTCATATAGTAATCTCCTTAGAATTAATTACTCCCTGATGCAATAACCAAGATTTTTATAAGTATTATCAATGGTTTACAGTTGTGTTTTATTTCCGAGATTACTGTACAGACGTGACTATGGACATCTACATCCAATTGTAATCAGTATACTTCACAATCAATCTTATCACTTCACCGAATAACCTTTACAACCTCACTTCAATCACAACAACCACAGTAAACTTATTACTGTAAAAATATGGTCAATGCCAAGCTTGATTCACTTCCCTTCCTTCCCTTATGAGCTGTTTACCGGATTGCAACATAACCTTACATCAGCTAATATATTCGGTAAAGATTTAAGGTGAACTGAACATGTTTCTGAGATTGAATGTGCAGTGCATTATAAAGGTAAAGAGATATCGAGTAGTTAAAGAACCGAATATTAACCTTATATTCCTTTTAACAAGTGGTAGAATCTGCTCTGCCTATGACAACTTTACAAACTTAACTAATCGAACTATAACATAACATAACTTACTTAATAATGGAAAAATAGATTGCCCTACATACCTCATATCAATATCTAACCAAAACATCACATATTCAGCAAATCCTTTACTACATCAATCTCGCTAATTATCTAGATCCCAATACCGCCCTTATTATTGATTATTTACATTTAACTAAGTCCGTGTTTTCATACTCCTAATGCGGTAAATACATAACTTAGTGTGGAAGTATTCATATTGCTTTCAAATGTATACATATTCTTGCATGATCCAGCAATGCAATGATATGATAGTGATCTGGGAGTGTAGGTATGTGCATAAATTGATTTCTCTGTTGTTGTTACGTCACATCATACTGTTCAGCTTCAAACACTTGGGTGCAAACAGAGACCAAACATTAAAGCAAACACGGATTTTAGTCTGATAATAAGTCAATCAATTATATGAAGACTCAACTTTATGCAAACCCTGATCCAGATATTACCAAAGTAGTCATTTAGCTATTTATATATTGAAAAGAGAAAAATAAGTGAGCATTACATAAAACATCTACGATTATAATGGTCATATCTAACATCAGAAATTTCTAGAATAAATATATAAACTGTAACAATCCACAACCCTTTAAAGGATATAAAAATGGACAAAAATTAGTAAATAAGCCAAACATATGCAAAGCTGAGAGATCTAATATAGCAATTAATACAATCAATTTCCTATGATTTTATATTACTGTTAATCCCCACATCATGTTGTTTCAGTCTGGCCATCACTGTGCCTTTAATACCTTTGTATACAGCATCTACAATGTACTCCTGTATCCTTATCTACACCTTACTCAGCCTCCACTACACTAACTATTTCACTATGTCTAATAACTCATCTCCTTTCATCAATACCTAATTACCTTCATATTTCCTTCAATACTGTAATTATAATATGAATACCATTGACAAACTTTTTTTCTTTGCATCTCAGTTTCTAATTCGATAAACTTAGATATTTTCATGGGTTTTAATTATTTCATCCATTCCTTTATGTTGCAAGGTAGATCATAAGGCAAGATGATGTGTGTATAAGGCAATTAAATCCCCCTTCAGAATGAACGACGTAGGGGAAGGTGACTTTGTCCAATACTTTCCCTTTCATCATAATTCTTCCTCTTAACGTTTATTTCATCCCAATATTACTTCAAAACAATATTATCCATTCTACCTGAGACTAGTTTCTCTCTTCTACGTGAGTGTTTGATATTTCCTTTATTTTCTCGCTCACATCGCAGTGGTTGACATTACAATGCACTTTTGACAGTCTCCGCCAGGCACATCCTCACACCTTCGGTATTGAAGCAACACACAACAACACACTGTGGTATCGCGGACGTCCAGGTGAACAATGTGAAAGGGATAGTGTGTTGGGTGTATCCGGCAAAATATTGTTGTCAGGTTCGGATCAGGTTCGCTCAAGGAGTCACCTGTTAAATGTTGATGTATTGTTTTCTGAGCCC
Organism: Cancer borealis; assembly: GCA_036785275.1. NCBI lineage: Eukaryota > Metazoa > Arthropoda > Malacostraca > Decapoda > Cancridae > Cancer > Cancer borealis. The sequence continues at coordinate 69,832 of JAXIVD010001788.1, forward strand.
CGTTTCTTACCTTTCTCCTATGTTTTCCAACGACTAACTCCTCCCCTGTTGAAATGTCACTAACACAAAGCCCGAGGGCAAGCGAGACACCCAATGTTTGTGTTTTTCTGCTACATTGAGGGACTGTCACACAATATGGCGCCAACAACAACAAGATAAGGTTCCAATAATGAAAACTTCACGAAATCACCTACTTAAACACCTCATTATATCTCATTCATTACAATTATTTATTTTGTTTCATTAATAAATATTTTTAATGCGTTAATACCTGTGTGGAATTATAAAAATTAAAATATCACATACACTTTTTAAAAGACTCTCAAAGAGAAACCAGTACGCCCTCAAGGGCGTTTGACGTCACAGAACAGCTGACTTCGTTTAATTCTCTATTTATTGCTGCCATGATCATGGGGCACTAGTTATAAGGAAAACACTGCCCGGAAAATGTGCCTGGTATTGTTATGTAGTCAAGGCTACTAAGGATGTCAGTCTGTCTCATCATTTCGCACAGAAGGCAAAGTCATGGCAGGGAAAAAAAAAATATATTCATGCCCTACGGATATCTGAACCATATAGGTATACAGCATAACACACCCTTCAATTTAATGTATGCAGCAGAGTACCGCAGCAGCACGTAGTAAGGACTAAGGATGTGAGGTCAGCAGATCACTACTACGAAAGCACGACCATCCTTCCCCCACACCACCACGATGACCTACATAACAAATAATCATTAAATCCCAAGTCAATGGTAGTGATACAGGCATGAGCTGGTATACTTGATGTTATGCACAGTGGTGTTGGTTCTCACATGTCGCGCCCCGTGAACCTGGCAACCGTGTGTGTGTGTGCGTGTGTGTGTGAGGCGCCGGGGAAAGGCAAGCCACGTGGTGATGCAGCCTGGCGGGGCGAGGCGGGGCGGGGGGGCGGGGCGGGTGGACCAACACCATCACCACCACTACCTTCCACCTTCCATCATAGTAACAGATGACTCATATAATTAATCACATAATTACCATAAAACGCCTTCTTAAGATCACGGTATGCAACGTAACTTACTAACTTTTAAAACGCTATCAGTTCAAGAGATGAGAAACTTGACACTATTTTGTTACCAAGTAGTGTATTCTTTTTTTTTATTCTCTCAAGGGTGTCTAGGCAAGATGATACAGTCAAGACTAGAGGCGTATAGACCACTTCCTCCCTCCCAACCAGCCATTAACCGAGCGTCTAGTCTGCCACGCCTACTTCTCGATCATTCTGGAATAATCATCTCCCGCCTCGCTCCTACTCAATAAAACCTATACACCTAAAACTTATGTATACGCCGTTGTAACCCCCGGCATGTTGTAACACAGGAAACAGACTGTCACAGGATGTCAGTGTGAATTATTTATCAACTGAACTTTATGATATACTTGCATTCCTCTCTTCTCCTTCCCTCAGGCGTCTGCTTCCCTTCCTTCCCGCACCTGTTGATGAACTGACGAGATATCTATTTACCTGATTAACTCTTTACCTGAGTTATTATAAAGAGGCTAGGGTTGTAACTACTCAGAAATTCTTATTATATGTAGTCTAGTCTAATTGAATGATTACTAATTTAATTGTCCCAATACTATATAACATTAGTGGTAGTCGTGTGATTTTTAATGTTTTACAATAAGAAAGTTCATGTCCTCGCTTTCTACAACGTATTTCTTTTTAGTTATTTCCTACACGTTATATATTATTTTATCATAGGGGAATGTGAACAATGAAAAACCTTACACTATTCTAACTTGCTCTCCCCAAAGTAGTGTTTATGTAGTAGTACGTATATAGTTCAGCATAAACCCTTATTATATAGAGCAACAGGTAACCTAGCTAGTGTATGTTCTTCCTGTATAATATATCCACGTAGACGGCCACACTTTCCTTCCGGGCTAGAAACTGAAGCCTCAAGGAAACTGAGAAAACAGGAGTTACATTCTGATTCTGAGTCTGAGAAATTATGTTTGCCGCTGTAACATGCGTGACAGGAAATTCATATTCTAGGGAACGAGGATTGAGAAATGTTTTAGAATGACTCTCTTGTCACATCACTTCATAAGCTGTCTGTAAGCATCATATAAAGCTGTGTGGAGCAATGTTTATCATGCCAAGTGACGAACAGAAATTCCAGAATGAAACTGTAAGGGATTGTGGTCTTTGTCAATACGTCGGAGATAACAACGAAAATATACATAATTATTCTGAATAGAATTTCCATAAATAAAACCACCACAACAACTAACATTTTCTTTCAAAGTTGACACAATACCATCGTTATAATGTAGTATTTAAACATTATTTTTCTACACCTACATATGAATTGAACTTCAACATATCACAACATATTATTTTCCACATTTTTTTCCGAGGTGTACTTGGGGATTGAAGTCGTTTTCTCCTTAAGATTCTACTACAATTTCCTAAAACTTGGCTTCTCGTGTCACAAAGAGAAAGGGATTTTTTATTCTATGATACGAGTGACAAGGTAGAGTGAGAGAAACCTGAGGGAAAGAAAAGGGAAATCTGTTCTATCAAACGAGTGAGGGGGAAGGCAAGCTAGAATGAGGGAAACATAGCTGGAAGAAAGGGATTTCCTTTTTCGTTCAATCCTAAGACTGAGGGGGCAGACAAGACGGGTATTCGTGCCAGAGCCACAGTATAACAGCTCACACAGCCTCACACAGCATTGAGTAGGTGGACGGGTCCCTGAGACTCCATATGGCATTACCTAGTAAGGAGAAAGTCGACTTGCAGATGCGTCCCCGCTGTACGTTCCCTGAGTGAAGGGCGAGGCTTTGAATTTCACTTAAGGAAGGTTGCATTGTCCTACTCACCTTTCTTTACGGATATAATGCACTTTGTGATAACATTCCACAGTTTTGAGGGTACTATATGATTTCTCACACGGAAACAGAATTAAGTTTTCCCGTTAAACATATATAAAGCTGTACACCTACTTTAAATAATAGCAATGTGTTTGTAATTTGCAAACTTAAACGAGACCATTAAGATTAGTAAAAATAAGAAGGAAGACAGTGGATAATGGCCTAATAGGTATAGGAAATGAGTTACGATTGTTCCTCTATAGATTGCATCATTAGTGTTGTCTTATTATCACTTCCGTCTCGTCTATCCTGAGTCATTAAAAGGATCATCTCGAGTATCAAAAATGTGTGTGTGTGTGTGTGTGTGTGTGTGTGTGTGTGTGTGTGTGTCTTATACGTACACCACACAACACCAGCAGATTAACTAGTTCCACCACATATTATTCCCTCGTTTCCAGTTAGTATTAGTAGTCAAGTGAGGGAGACTGGGGTGTTAGAGAAGTGGGCGTGGTTCTTATTCGTGCAGGAGGGGGCGTGGTCCTTACCCGTATAGGAGGGGGCGTGGTTTTTTCATGTTGAAATTCTCTTTATTTCTAATCCATTATGTTTATTATAGATTTTCTCACTATTTTAGCTTACTTCCAATATTTTCTTTTCTTGTTACTTTCTTTCACACATTCCAACCTCCCATCCTTCTTCTCTCTTTCAAGTATTCAAACAATCTATTTTCCCATTAAATAAATAGTCTTTCTCTCTCAAAACAAATACAAAAATGAAAATAATACAATGTCAACAAAGCTCCTTTTATTTCATAGTGACCAAAGTCTTTAAAATGCAACAAGTATAAAATGGAACACACAGATGATTGGACAGTATTATAAAAATGATGCATAATGATACAACAGGAATGATGAGAACACACCCAACACATTCATCACATTTTCACGGAATCTCATTATACATTTTCACGGAACCTCACTATACATTTTCACGGAACTTCATTATACATCTCCAACAACTTCCTATAAGACAATGTATTTCTAAACTCAAGATCTCCTATATCACTCATATATAAAATAAGTTTGAGCATTGACAGAGATTCAAATAAGAGCATTTTCATGGAGATAATTCAGTGTGAAATATACACTAATGACCACGATTGAGTGAATGTGTATAGTAATAAACACTAGTCAATTATAAGTGTGATGAGTTGATAATTGATTGCTAGAACTGACTGTTAATTTATCTCAACACAGTTACCTTCCCTGCATGGCACACTCTTCCCCCACACACAAAGGCTAACGGTGCACTCCCACACCCACACTACCTCTGCCCTCACACTCTACACAACACACTTTCCCGTCACAGTACGACCTCTTCACTCCACACACCCTTTTAGAGATTAGGTCACTCGTCCTACACAACACTGATCAAATGTTGGGTCACTGTACATCTTAAAAAAAAATCTTATGATACATATTTTCTTTAATGCCTACATCATCAGTATTCATAATATTGAGCTTTTCAGTGCTTGACTTCACAAATAATATATATCACAAAATAACAAATGGCGCAGCTGTTAGTATGTATATGGATACATTTGTTCAACAATGAATATACGTATGTGCTAAATTCCACAATATACATAGCCTCTACAGACACCATTTACAAATATCAACTTGCTATTTTAATGTGGATATTTCATTCTTAATATATTACATATAACATTGTTACTATGTGTGTGTTTTCATATTTAGTTTAAATATTGCACATGTTAAATGTGCACTTTAAAGCTCATGAGACAATATAGCTAACAAGATAAAATTCAAGAGCATAAATACTTCTATGATAGATACATACATGCTTACATGATACATCACTTTATTAACCATTAGTATGTAATATGAAAGGAGTACAATACTTTATTTTGTTAGAATGCCTGCATTCATGCTGCTGTTTAAATACGTAGGAACATTTGTAAAGATCACTTACTCATTCCTTAAGCATGATAACCTAACCTTTACTCATCAACACTATAAGAGCCATGCACACACACATTCATTGATGCATAACCTCACAAGTATAGAAGAATGGCTAAGGCAGCCCTACGATGACACAAATGCCAAATAGAGGCTAGTAATATATATATATATATATATATATATATATATATATATATATATATATATATAT
>JAXIVD010001789.1:0-2500 GCA_036785275.1 Cancer borealis
CATGCACATGTATCCTTCAGGGTGAAATACATCCTAGTCTAAGCCCCGTCACTCCTTGTTTACTGTTATGGATCGACTGACACTTTTCCTGCGGTATTTTGGACGACAGGAAACTATGGCCATTAGCGTATCTGGACGAGCCTTTACTCTCCTCTCCTGCCAAAGTTTGATGATCAGAACTCGAGATGAACAAAAAATATCTGTTCCCCCACAACCAGCGACGCAAGGTGAGTGAGGGGAAAGAGGAGCATTCCAGAACGAACTGAAATCTACTAGAGGAGGAGGAGGAGGGAAAAAGGGGATATGATAGGAAGAAAGAGGAAGAGATGAAGAGGACGAGAAGACGAGAATGGCGAGGAGGAGAGACAGAAGTTTGGGGAAGACGAAACAAGACGAGGAAAAGTAATAAGTGTAAGAGAAAAAGAAACTCATAGGCGCTTCAGATTAATGAATGGGATGAGGCGGGGAAGGGGAGGAGGGTGAGCAGGGGGAAGAAAACGAGGAGGAGGACGAGGAAAACAGATTACAACACCGCCACTTCCTGCCTCTTTTTCGTTCACTCTACATATATTTTTCTGTCCTCTCTCCGTGGCACTGAGAGTTCGCTTTCCAAACTGACCCTCGCCCCTTCCTCTCCCGCCTCCCTCAGATGTACGAGCCTCCTTCGTTTGCGAGAGTGTTCCTCCCCTTCTTAATGGGTCGCTACTCGTTCCTCAACCCATGGGGACAAAGGTGGGGAGGAAAAGGAAAACGGGGGATGTGGTTCCATTGCCCCTTCCCCCTTCCTTCCCTTCCCCTTCTTCCATATGGTTCTGCTCCGTAGCCTCCAGCGTTCTCTTGCGTGAGTGAGTGAGTGTGTGTGTGTGTGTGTGTGTGTGTGTGTGTGTGTGTGTGTGTGTGTGTGTGTGTGTGTGTGTGTGTGTGTGTGTGTGTGTGTGTGTGTGTGTATAGACCTTATAACCCAAGGACTTCCACGATTTCCTTGATTTGCGTTTCCTTCCCTCTAGAAACACGCACGCAAGCATGGTAATTCTTAAGCCCATAATTCCTAAGGGTTGAAGTTTGGCGCCTCTTGCTGTGAAGGTGGTCATTGACATCCTCTCTAAGGCGTCAGACCGACTGATTGCGTGGCTTTTATCGCGACTTGAGCTGCGGGCGAAGACCAAATCATCTCCGTAATGACCACCTTGTCGCCACGGGGAGCAGGAATCAGACACGGTTTTACAAGGCTCTTATTACCCTTCGTTTTTTGTTTAATGTCCGGCAGGTTGGGGTGTGCGTCCAGGGTGTAATTATCAGTGTTGTTTTTTATTGTTTCCCCTGTTGTTGTAATGTTGGATGTGTGTTTGCTGTTTTGTATACGTTTGTGTTCATGTGGTGCTGTTGGTGATGGTAGGGCGTATGTAAGTGTTGTCGTTGATGTTATTTCCTGTTATTTCTATGGTTCGCTACACATTCCCCTTAAATAGGAGGAGGAATCTGTAAGGTATGGTGGTTGGGGGAGATCAGACATTCTCCTCATAACAGAACACTTTTTGCCACTTACTGCTACAATCTTGTTTCAACTCTCCCACACATTAGTTATCTACACGCTCTAATGATATGGTACTACTATCTTTGTAAACTTTCTAAAAACTAATCAACTCCACCTGATTCAAATATAAAACAATCTTAACGTAATAAACGACATAAAAGTTCATATTTCCGCAGCAAAACGAGTCTCCTTTCGCCATACAGAGAGTCGTGACTATTTACGGAAAGGAATGTCATACGATGCCTCTGTCCCGTTGTGGCCACAATGTAACCGCCGTGTTGTGCTCTTTCATCTCCTTGCCATCCAAAAGGGAGGCGGTGCTCTAAGGTCACGTCGGGTATTTACAGATACACCGCAGCCGCTGACAGGTCCCAAGCCTCTCCCGTTGCTAAATTGGTCTACCTAAGCCACGATACATTGAGTCTGTCCATGGAGCTTTGTCGCCCTTCAGCCACCACTAAATTTCAATGCCTCACCAAGACCTGCTCGAACCTTCCATTACAACATCTACAGCGGCGTATTCAAGCATCAGTCGACTTTCGTGTGCATTTCAAGCGAGTATAATTTTGTTAAGTGAACATCCGGCCTCATGTCATCCGCTAAAGTCGTGCCTGACTCGTGAGTTAAGAGAAGCACCGTGAGGCGTCGTCAGCAGTCTTCGCGGTTACACAAAAGGGGAGGTTTGTGCCCTACGGGGTCGTGACCCGAATGGTGGGTGTCAGGTAACAGGAGCGATGCAGCAGGAAGGGAAGAAAGGAGAAAAACAGTCGTGTAAACCCAGTAGGCCTACACTCAAAATTAGGCCTATCTGGAAAAGGAAAAGTGAGGTGAGGAGGAAACAGGGAACGACAAAAACACGAAACGACAGAAACCAATCCCGCAGTATTAGGTTTCAAAATGGCGCGGAGGCCCAGTTATTCACAAGGAACGGGCGAGTGTAACAATCCAAGTGGAAGTCTCGGGCGG
>JAXIVD010001789.1:7500-15000 GCA_036785275.1 Cancer borealis
TGTGTGTAAACGTTTATCCTGCATGCTTTCCATTGTTTTTATAAATGTATGTGTTCAGAGATCGTAAATATGATAGCAATAAGAGTAGCAATGAAAAAAAATCGCTTCCCTTAGCCATGCTATGAAAGAGGCGAAATTACATTTAATCACGTATTACTTTTCACTATATCATTACTGCTAAAATAAACAAGAAAGCTTAAGTATAAACACCAAAACCAGTTTGCGGAATCCAGGGTGGCGGGTACGGGGAGGTCACGAGATCGCAGACTGAAGGGAAAAAAAGTGGGTAAGATGGGATCTAGTTGTGTCGGGGCAGAGCTGCCGGCGTCTTGGGAACACGTCTTGCTGAATTACTCTTTTAGTTAGACACCGCCTAGTACAGCAGGTGTGACGGGCGGGGGATGCATGTTGACATGCAAAAACAAAATGTCCCACAAACAAATACGTAGATAGAGAGAAAATAGAGGAAGGATCTCGGGTTTCATGCAATAGTATTTAGTTTCACGCAGATGCACCACAACGTTGAATACATAATGTGTTACTTAGTGTGAAAAGGCTTAAGTAAGACGAAACTGACCAACTTTATATGCAATAGTACATGTGTTTGTGTTTGTGTTTGTGTGTTTGTGTGTTTGTGTTTGTGTTTGTGTTTGTGTGAGCGTGGAAGTAAGAGAAGAGAGAAAGAGAGATAGAGAGAGACATAGAGATGAAAAACACACATACACAAACAAACACGTGTGCACACACACTGCACACAAAATAGCAGAAAGACAAACAGACACACGGTCAGGTATTCATGCAGGGATCAGAAGACGAGACAAGACGAGACGACAGAATTCGAGGAAAAGAAAGATAAAAAAGAAAGAAAAAAATTCGAGGAAGAGGAAGAAAAAAAGGAAGGAGAGGGGCTGGGTGTGGCACCACTAGGGGTCCTGCTCCCCCCCATCTGTGGCGGCCATTACATCGTGGCACTAAAGCGGTTACGAGGTGCCAATAGCAGCCGGCAGCATTTTGATCAGGTGGAGAGGTCGCCGCGAGGGCCATGCTTGCTGCACCTAGAAATTGCTTGGGGACCGTCACCACCTTGACATCAATGACCAGTGTAGAGGGGAACCAGGCGACTCCAAGGGTACTTTAGGTCTGATTCTCTCTCTCTCTCTCTCTCTCTCTCTCTCTCTCTCTCTCTCTCTCTCTCTCTCTCTCTCTCTCTCTCTCTCTCTCTCTCTCTCTCTCTCTCTCTCTCTCTCTCTCTCTCGCTCTCTCTCTCTCTCTCTCTCTCTCATCGATCACCGGGCATAATATATCTCGCATGAAATTTAATACCACAGCTCCGCACGACGCGATGCAGCATTCCACCGTTGTTAATTTTATGCAGGAACCCTCTCGCGGCCATCACACAGTATGCTTAATGCAAATAAAGTGATGTGAAGCCCCAGCCAACACGTCGTGCGTCAGGCCAAAGTAATAATTTATATGCATGGCCAGTAATGTTTTCATAGTGCGCGGTGTTAGAGGAGAATTAAAGGAATACAGAATAAAATGTAAAGGTAGAAAAGCGCACTGTTTAGTTTAGTGGTTGTGTGAGGTATTTGTAAGCCATATTTTACCACATCCGGCATTAATGTTGGCTAGGCTGGAAGTGCCTCTCCCGCTCTTAAATGAGGCTTGAGAGAGAAATGTTGTGTCCGTAGTATATAAGTAAAAAATGCTGTGGTACGTGGGTGTGGTTGGATACACGCTCATCTATCTTTGTCTTCTTTGTAACTGGTAAAATACTAGTAAAATATACGAACCAAAATAATAAACCTCAAAGTATTTTCTGTGTAAACATTGAGTGAATAGCAGTGATCACAGAAACCGCCATTTCAATATTTTCAACACGAGAAAAATATTATGTGATAAGTGGAAGGGAGAAAAATATATATGTATAGAAATGTAAATCCGGCTGCCGTCCAAGGTCAACCAGTTACAAGATTTCCGTGCGTAGCCAAAACATGTTAATCATTTCATAGCATTAAACATTAGCGCCGCTCTTACTCCATGCAGCTGAGGAGACATATAAATAACACGGTGAATCGGCTACAATCACGCACTGCCTCCATGACTATGTATCCTGCTCGGTGCTTGATTTGCTGCTACAAGTTATAAAAATTACACGTGGACTTGCAAACTCCCCCTGAAAGATGAGGTCGGAGGCCGCGATGGAAACACGTTGTGAGCCCAGCGGTTCAAGGGCAGAGGGACGTCAAACACTTTTTTTTCCCAGTCCAACAGATCATGAGGTAGCAAGGAGGGAAGGGCCAGCTGGTCAATAAGGCCGATTTTCTCTCAGTTTTGAAGGCACGGAGCAACCTTATTTATTACATTCCGTAAGTTTCTTGACTGAAATTTTCGAGGGATTCACGAACCTGTAATGTAAATCTCGGTAAGTCAAGCATTAATAGTTGTAATCCCCGGGCGTGAATCACCTTCCTTGTCTCCACGAAGGTCTCAATCAGGCGTTTCCTGTAAGATACCAAAGTCTTGGCGGCGAGTTATTGGTTCCTATCCCCGCCGCCTCACAGTAATTGACGTGTGTGCTACTGCAATTATTTTCTATAACTCTGAATTTATTTTCTCCACTAAGCCATCCGTAGCGTCACAGTACCTAGTGATGATACTTCACACGACACCAAATTCCACCTTGATTAAGACGTGCAGCATCCACAAGACGGCGTAGCACACTCCCCTGCAAGTATCCAATCCCTCAATTTTCCATCAAATGAGAACCAACTGTAGCATGATTACGTACGATAAATTCCCGCGTTGCGAAGGGAGTTGAAGTTATTAGCATAATGGACCTATGCGCCCCGGAGAGCAAAGTCTGGTAAAGCCCCTACGGTCAGCCCGATGCTCCCTCCCTCCCCCTTCCCCTCTCCCCCTCATGACAGCCGCAGTGTGATAGCAATGAATATGAGTGCGAGCTAATATATTACCTCTCTCCGGGTTCTCTCCATGATATGTCCCCTCTCCCTATCCCCTCACCCCCCAAAGATTTCCTTACTCGGATTCTTCCTCCCTTTCCCAAACCCCCCTTTCTCCCTCCCCCTTCTGTCTGTCTGTACTTTTGGCTCCCTTATCCTGCGCCTCCCTCTGTCCCTTCCTTCTCCTTCACTTCTGTCACTGATGCTGCCTTTCTTGTACAACTCTTGTCTCTCCCCTTCTTTCTATCATTCTTTTATCTCTATTTGTGGTCACATTCTCTCTCTCTCTCTCTCTCTCTCTCTCTCTCTCTCTCTCTCTCTCTCTCTCTCTCTCTCTCTCTCTCTCTCTCTCTCTCTCTCTCTCTCTCTCTCTCTCTCGTTCTCTCTTCTTTGTGGCTATTATTATTCACCTCATCTTCTCATTCTCACTCCTCTGCTGCCTTACCTAATAATTTCTCTTGTCTCTATCTCTCTTTAATTCCTAAACTGCTCCATCTCCTCACTTCTTCCCTAACCCTTTCTTGCACCGCCACTAATTATCAAGTCCCTCATGCTCACCATTCTCTTTACTCATCCTTCTCTCCCTCCTTCCCTCCCCTTCTCAGATTTCCTCATTATCCTTAAATAGGTCCTGAAGATATATATTCCTTAATAAATCGTCAAAGGTGATGATCATATTAAAACTGCGCCTGAGTTTCATATTTCACATGTAAAACAATGGTAAAGAATATGAAAAAGAAGGAAACTAGAATCCATGTCTGTTTTTTCCCCCTGGCAGCAAGACGAATCACTCCATTAATTCAAGAGCCATCAGGCTATAAGAGAAAGAGGCCGTTAGCAGATCGGGAAAGAGGGAAAGAAAAATAGTAATGTTTGTATTCATCTTGATAAGCGCGGCCATCCCATTACTGTAATGTAAGGTTATCAGTACCCAAGATAATGTCATTTTCACTTTCCTATTTAGGTCCGCGCAGGCACTGATCGTAACTTAAGAGGAGGAGGAGGAGGTAAGAGAAGGGAGAGAAGAAGGAAAAGAAGGTGGTAAGGAGAGTGAGAACTGCAGGAAGGGAGGGAGAGTGAGGCAGGAAAAGGAGGGAGGAACAGGAAGGGGTGTGGAGGGAAAATATCGCAGCATAAGATCGGAAAATGAAATCGAAAATAGCTCGCCGGGATAAAATATACTTCGCTTATCCGGAAAAATGAAATGCTGGAGGGAAATAAAATAGAACTGTCACAGACCAAGAGTTTATCCGGCCTCCTGGAGGAATTTCAATTTTCATGCCTGCGCCCTTCCCCTCCCCCTCCTCCGATATATGAAGCAGCAGGCACTCGGCAAATTACAATATTTCTCACTGTACTGAGCGGGTAGGAGACCTGTGACGATTGGCTATTCCTACGCTCCCAATAAGAAGATGAAAAAAAGAAAAAAACAACCTTTCACTGCGCACGTAATTTTCTCGCAGCGACCTAACCCACCAGGAACTTAGCTTGCCTAATTTTACACTCCACTGCTGCTACTGTTATTTCTGCTACTGCTGCTACTGTCACTACTACTGCTGCTACTGCTGCTATTGATGCTGCTACTTCTGTCCCTACTGCTTTTGCTGCTACTGCTATTATTGGTGATATTACTATTCCTACTACTATGATTAATACGGTTACTACTGCTACTTCTGCTGTTCCTACTGGTAATACTACTGTTTTTTTTATTATCTCTCTCTCTCTCTCTCTCTCTCTCTCTCTCTCTCTCTCTCTCTCTCTCTCTCTCTCTCTCTCTCTCTCTCTCTCTCTCTCTCTCTCTCTCTCTCTCTCTCTCTCTCTCTCTCTTTCTTTCTCTCTAAAGCCTCATGCTGTTTTACTATACAATCACGCATCTTCCTCACCACCACTACCAGCCTCACCCACACGCCCGCATCCTCACCATTATCACTCCGCCACAGAATCAAGATCTCTTATCCACAACCAAACCACAACCTGAAATTCCCTTACACATGTGATACTGTAGCCAAAAACCTACAAGTTTCACATTATCTGTTTATAAAATGACGCCTACAATACTAACAACATATGGACTATTGTTTGCTTTCTTACCATTGCATCTCACACCTACAATAACCACGCCACAGTCTTTTTTCATCCTTAGCATCACATTTATACCTACTGTTCCTACTCCAGCTACAACGTTTTGCCATCGTCCAGCTCCACGAGGCACCAGCAAGTGTTAAAATGCATTTTAATCTCCGAGTCGCCGTGGCACGAGAGTCACTCAAATAATTATACGTTCAGGTTTATACTCACAAGAAATTTATGGCTACAAAATGACACCTTGCATTTCTTACGAACAGACTTCAAGTAAAATGATGGTTGAAAGGAATAGACGTGAGGAAGAAAGGGAACGAAAGTGAGGGGAGGAAGGAAAGTAAGAAAGATAAAAGAGGTAAAATGATTCCAAAGACAGAAGAGGAAAAGAACCAGTAGCTAGTGAGTTAAAATTATATATATATATATATATATATATATATATATATATATATATATATATATATATATATATATATATATATATATATATATATATGCTACAGTTAATGCGTGTATATAAATTATGAATATAATAAGATGGTGATGAAGTTCGACAGGTGAGACTGGCAGGTGTAAATGCAGAACAGGACTCGTAAAGCTCCCCGCAGCCTCACACGGGCGTGGGGCCGAGGCACGTACAGGGGCAGCCAATGCACGTCGTAAATATGAATCAGGGAACGTAAACTATCCAGGAGCAAGTCGTGCGTTGGCTAGAGAAAGATGGATGGCAGAGATAGTTGTAAAAAATAGTTTTAAGGGATTGGAGCCGACTTACCTTTGGGGGACTGTCTGAAGAGGAAGAGGTAGTCTTGATAGGGGGAGAGAGTGGCCGTTGGGGTAAAGGGAGATACTGTGGAGGGATGCGTTGCAGTTACAAAAAAATAAGGTCATGGTTGATGAGATTAATGCCTCAGTGAACGGCGAGTGTTGTCTGGGAAGAGTTAAGCATAAATAGAAAGAGAAGAGAGAAAGCCTGGCATGTGGTTGTGAATAAATATGGTTAGAAACGGGATAAAGTATTGCACACTTTAGAAAGGTTCATATTCTCGCAAAACGACAGCAAACTATTCCAAAAATTACATTCAAAAACTCCCTATTAAGAGACATTATATGTATACAACGGAAACTCCCTAAACACAATAACAATCACTACATTAAGAGCAAAGAAAAGAAGGGTGAGGGAGGAGAGGCCATATGGGCAGCCTCTGTGGCCTCACAATGCGGAGAAGACCAGGGAGGCACTCTGAGAGGCCAAGATGTAACCTCAAGGCTGGGAATCAATGACTCCACCGGGAAGCCGCAGCCGCAGCATCCAGACTAAAACCACATGAGATTCTCCTTACCTTAGTGGTGGGAGGTGTTCTCGAGCGGCCGACGAAGGTCCTAGAAGAGAAGAGAAAAGGGTGAGACTGTGCCTGTAGGGAGAGGAAAACCTGGAATTCCTCTAAAGAACCACATAAGCAGAGCACTGGAGGGAAGGATCGCTAGAAATTGGAGTTTTCTGATGGAAGGGCCGAGATGAAATGAAGAAAGATGATATCTGTCTTATATATCAACTTGAACGCATTACCACTAAAATAGGGAATTTATCTTACTCTGTTTCAACGACATCCCTCTGAGCCCTTAGTCTGTGGGGAGCAATGCGAGCTCTTTCTGCGACTGAACGGCGGGGTTGCCTTCTTATCACTGAAGTGCCTCTGAGTAGCACAAGCTAGTCAGGGAAGAGCATAAGGAAGGCGCTGAAGGTCGTTCCCGCATCACTCGACACACACACACGGACATCCAACCAACGAAGGAGTCTCAGAACAAGCAATGCAGACTGACTATATGGCCCACACAAAAGAAGTTCGTCTCTATTCCTAATTTAGGGTTGGGCTGACCCGGATTTGTGAGACTATGAAATTAATGACACGTGGATTATAAATTATGTTGATCACCTATTGTTTCGACGGTAATGAGGAGTGGAACATTGCACTGCTTAACCTTCTTTTCCTCTTTTCCTTGATCTTCAAAGACTGGTGCACATCGTCCCTCCCTGACAACCCTTCAGTTACCCTTAGCCTGTCCCACCCTTTCAACCTCACGCAATGCACCCAACTCTATTTCCTCCTTTGAGTTTCACCCGAAAGCATAATTAAAGCGTCAGCTCATTATGCGCCGACAGGTATCTATGTGACGTTGCCTCTTCCCAGTCCCGGGGATGAACAAACACAGCCGCTCCTCCGCTGTGTTAAGTCCACCGGAGGACACAAGCCTCACTTCACGCTACTCATGGCTAAGTTTTCTGGAGGAGTAATGACACCTTGAAATAATGGACGAAAACACACTATGAGTCTAAGATATCACTAAGACTTATTTTAGCACAAATACGTCCTAAAAGGCAGCTTGCGTGAGAGGATGACAGGATTTCATTGAGTATGTTTTGAGCTAATGAATAAAAAGTTAAAGATTATTC
>JAXIVD010001789.1:17500-40000 GCA_036785275.1 Cancer borealis
CCAGTACATACATACATACTGACACGCATACAGACGTCTTCAAGCTCTCACGACCTTCAGAGCCTCACCTTCCTGCGATTATGTTTTGCCTAGGCAATAAAACACGAGCAGATTGTAGGGCGGGTGGGGCCGGGAGGCGGACGGCGGCGGCGGCGGCGGGCAAACACCCAGCCCCCGCCAGGCCGACTCTACCGCCGCCACCACACAGCTGCTCACCATTTTGTCCCTTTGAATGGAGAATTCTCGCAGACAGACACGTTTCAAAGGTGCAACTAAAACAGGAGCAGCTACAGATGAGTGAAGGGGACGTGACGCAGATGCTGTGTCCCCCGGCGATCAGCAGACACAAGTGAGCCAACACTCGCAGCGTTATCACGGACGGACTGGACCTACACGCACAGTGAGAGCTAGAGATCGCAAGTAATAGAGTCTGCTCGAGTCTTATTAACTTGTAGGCTACACGTTTAAGGTTAGATATATGCTGCGTGATGTAGTGGCCAGACGCTTGCCACAGCTTGCACACAGCACTCTGTAATCTACTTTACTCTCCCAATATACATCACGAACTTAATTTCAAGTATTGCATGCATAACAAATATCGATATTTCTTTTATTATAGCTTCTGAATGCCTTGATCTTTGTCGTGTTTTGGTGTCCTGCCTTTAATACTGGTAACACATAGCTTATCAAGAGCCAAGGTAGTGGAAAACTGAATCACAACCCACACCTGGCCGCCTCACCCATGTATAATCAACACCGAAATCGATGGGGGTTGTCTAGAAAAACATACACCTCGAATACATAGCAAAAAATAATGTTTCATGCACGAGAACAACAAATACGTGCTAAATAAACGGAACGAAAAAACTACAAATATTGAAAATGCCGCCACAGGAAGGGTTGGAGAGGGCCGAGCAGGGTGAGCAGCCCGCCATTACGGAGAACCTCGGCTCAGCCCTCGTCCCAGCCGCCCACCTCCTCCATACTCGCTTTTTTCGGTCTCTCGGTGGACTTTAGCCTCTCACAGCCACTCCAGACATCAGTCGCACCCACTAGACACCAACTAGACACTAACAAAAGGTCTAACTTACCTGAATTTGTGTATTTTGGCACAAGTCTGATAAAGCGAGCACAGTACGCCCAGGGAGACTCAAGATGGCGCCGAGGCAGGCAGAGGACGGCTCCCCTACAAGAGGGGTGGGGCTACCCTGGCCTTTATGATAATAATAATTATTCCATGAATACCTCTTCCCTTCGTACCGTGTTCCCTTGACATTTTAGCCCTCGTGCATTACGCTATCTTAATAATGACGTGCCAATGTTTAGGTAGAAATGCATAGACCCAGGGATCATTATACCTTGTAAATATTGCGGCAGATGAGTCTGGATGCCGTTACCGTAACTTCATAGGGGTCCGGTATGATGTAATGAATCAGCGTTATTATACACAAGGAAGCACTAGCTGGATTTCTCTCCACACACGTGCACATCTTTCGGAGGCTGCCTCTCTCTCTCTCCTTCTCTCTCTTCTCATCCACTGTCTCTCTTTCTCTATTTTTTTATTTTTCTATCTGCCTCTCTCTCCTTTCTCACTGAAACACCTGTCTGGTCAGCTCACGTTCCGCCTCTTTATTTTCACCTCTTAATTAGCACTTTTTATATTTACCTTAATTAACTTTTTTTTTCTTTTTTTATATTATCGACGAGTACGACACTGACACACGCTTCTGGCATAGAAGAGACACCGTGTATATTCGTCTGAGGATGAAGAGATACAGTTGCAGAGGTGAGGTGGCTGGTCCGTCTGACGTATGAGCTTTGCGTGATTACTGGAGATGAGAAGATCCTGAGTTCAAGGTTATCATGCGGACTAGGTTTAAGACTCATCTCAAAAAAATTGACTCCCAGCTTCTAGTGGTCAAAGTCATGCTGAGGTGAGTCCTGGACGAAGATCATAAGTAGAAACGAGAAACGCAGAGACAAAACAGGTTTATCATATTAGAGTTAAGGTAGGCAACGATCATGCATGTATGCTCTTTTGTCCATCTTCATATTCCGAAATTTCATGATTATTACCATTGTGATTCACACTTCACCGACTGAAGGTTTTCTTAAAGAGTACACATTTATCTTGGCCTGATACAGTGTGATAAAACATGTCCATTGCATTGATGATTTTTTAGAGTCAGTTTAAGGTCAAACTCAAAGATACTTATAGTAACAAAGGAAATTATTGTAATGATTTTTTCAATTATTTTTCACTTTGTTTTTTAAAGCCTACATATTTTTTTTCCTATATTTTTAAAATTACACAATATAAGCTGATGTCGATGCTCTAACTCCTGATAGCAATATTGATATATTTAGCATCAAAACTTGAAGCTTTAGGAACTATGAAAACATGTTTGTGTTACTTTTACTGAACTGCAGAATCATTGGTCAAAAATAATACCAGGAGCACATCCGTACACTGAGCCAATGACCGTATAGTCATTGAAGTAAGTGAGTGTGCTCGTAACAGCCACAAAAAATGAATAAATAAATAAACAGATATGTAAGGCAGGCGCGGCGGCGGCAGCACAGGCCGGCGCCATGGGCTTCCGCCCGCCGCTCGATGGTTCAGGCTGGCATGCTTTATTTACAGGCAGAGGAGGCCACTCTTCCAGCATCTTACTACTGATCGTCCATAAGGCTTAAAAGAATCTCCTGATCGTGTATAAGGGCGACGGAATCACGGCGCCAGGGACACAGGAGGCGGCGGACATGGGCCAAAGGAATTCCTGGGACAATCGGCTTCATGATCGGCCGACTGGCCGCCGGTCCGCAGCCCTGCCGTGCCCCAGAGTTCCGGAATGGTACGTTTTACCTTCACTCATCAGCTGGCTCATACCTCAATGCTGATAACTTGGTATAGCTTTACACTCTTACATATTTTTTGTTGCATTAATAATTATTTGGAGGCCCCAACGTAGAGCTTGCTACGAACATGATGTAGTTTACTGTGGTTATATAGACAGCATTCTAGGGAGAGATAAAAAACGGGTACGAACTAACGGGGCTCAGGTGTACTCTTAATTATCATACAACTTCCAGGTGCCCAGCCGCCGCCAGCCACCAATATACGACTTCTCCGTTACTTCGCCTCACTCCACAGCGGCGGGAGGCATCGGCCGAGCTGTCCCTCGCCGCCGGTGACGTAACCGGCTAAAGCCTTT
The DNA here is from genome assembly GCA_036785275.1 of Cancer borealis. Taxonomy (NCBI): domain Eukaryota; kingdom Metazoa; phylum Arthropoda; class Malacostraca; order Decapoda; family Cancridae; genus Cancer; species Cancer borealis. The sequence goes on from JAXIVD010001789.1 coordinate 20,716, forward strand.
TCCTGCCGAAACATGGAACAAAAACTTGATGTAGTGAAGCCAGAATGTAAGTAATTGTTCTTCAAGACGCATGATATTATTGATCGAATATTAGTTGCACATTAGTTTTCTGGGATAGACGTATATTACTAGTGGCTGAAAGATAGTCGTATTCTTAGATAACTGATTGAACACTGAATACCATATATGAACAATGCAAGTGAAAGTCTGGGTTGATATTAGGTAAAAAAAATTCCTTATAAGCGAATATTAGCTAGGTTACATTAGCGCAACTGTAATTATTTTAGTATAAGGTGATGAGGATTCGTCAAATAATATATTCAGGATTAACAGTATTTACGTGACAATATATTTTTCTACTTACAAACTTACTGCAAAGTGAAATGAGGAATGAGACAATTGTTACACCGGAAACACGTGATTAACTAAAATATTGAGCTTACAGGATTAGTTGAACTGAAAATAATCAAACAATTATCGATTATATATCAACATTATGAATGTATGACAACACCGCCATAAGGAAATCAATACATACGATGATACTTTCAAATAAAAGAATACAATGGTAATTTAACAAAATCCAACACCTGATATATCACTACTGATTCATAAAGAAAAATACATCCACCTACTTTAAATATTACTGAATGAAAGAAAATCCAGAAAAAAAATTTAAGAAAAACAGTAAAAAAAAAAAAAGACTGACGCATGTTAAGAAATAGATAAAGTAATATTTATTTACTGGCCGGACAATAATTATTCCAGTTTTCTTATTCTATCAATACAATGAGTGAGTTCCCTGAGGTGTGTGGATGCTGCGACAATATCGGTAACTTTAGGGAATCAAACTCTTATTAATTCACGACATGACAACATTACACGATAGCATGTATACATATGCAAAGTCCAAACCTACTCTCTACAGTTATAGTGTTATGTATGCTGAAGATAATGGAAAGCAATGAGATAAGTTTCAGTTAGATGAATAATTGTATTTAATGTCTTTGACACAGATTTATTCTCTCTCTCTCTCTCTCTCTCTCTCTCTCTCTCTCTCTCTCTCTCTCTCTCTCTCTCTCTCTCTCTCTCTCTCTCTCTCTCTCTCTCTCTCTCTCTCTCTCTCATCTCTCTCTCTCTCACTCTCTCTCTTCGCTCTCTCTCTCTCTCTCTCTCGTCTCTCTCGTTCTCTTCTCCATCTATCTTGAAGAGACATAAGATGAGAATAAGAGTAACATAATAGAATAAATAAATATATATATATATATATATATATATATATATATATATATATATATATATATATATATATATATTAATATATATATATATATATATATATATATATATATATATATATATATATATATATATATATATATATATATATATATATATATATATATATATATATATATATATATATATATATATACATACATACATACATATATATCCCACTAATAATAGTGAAATACATCAATAACAATAAATCAGAAGGGCGAGAGGAAGGGGAATTTTTCCGTAACCACGAGGGGAACAGGCAGACGGCAAATTGGCTAGTATATTTTTTGTAGAGAAACGTGATTAAATTTGGATTATAAAGGAACTCGGATAAAAAAAGGGGAGAGAGAAATAGAGATGTTGTGGCAATAACGTGACACATTCGATGGAAAAACATATATAATTCCATATTTGTAAAAGGGGAAAAATAAACACTGCAAAATGAATTCATGATATACAACAGAGGGAAAAAAACGAAAACAAAACAAAATCTTTAAACTATGTACATTCGTCAAGTTTTTGTTTTGTTTTGTTTTGTTTCTGAAAAATCCCCAGGCAATATAAACCCGATCGATACCCGCTGCATCACTACCAGGTAACCCTCCCCCCCCTTTGTATAACATCCTTACACACCTGTACATTCAATTTTGCTTGCATGTCACATGAGTATAACAACAATGCAGTAACATAAATCACTGATACATATGTTTATCAGGAGTATTCTAATGCCGTAAATTACTGAAAACATTGTCGATTAATTTATTTTGTTCAGTAATCAGATTCACGGATTTCACTCATACAGGATAAAAAAGGGTAAAATACAACTGAATTAATCATCACACTTTCCTCATTAGCACTTTATGTATTAAAAAAACGGTACTACAACGCAATAACTAATACAATGTGCAACTCCAAATCATGATATTCACAGTTTTTAGGTGCGATGGTAACTAAGGGTTGCAGATGATAATAACCTTAGTAATGCACGGTAACGAAGGAGGCATCGGTGTGAAGGCTGCATAATGACAGAGTGTTGGCGGCTGTAAGTACCACGTTCCATCCCTGAGTCTAGGTATGAGGTGGTGACGGACGCCTGTCAGGTGTGGCGCCCATTAGGTACACTCCCTCCCCCTCTCCTTACCACCGCCTCTTACCCATCTATCCCCAAGACGTCTCCCACTGAAGGTCACTGATTCTACTAATTATACACCACTACCATTACCACTATCATCACTATCACCTCAATTACCAGTATCATCACCACTACCATTATCACTATCACCAGCATCACCACCATTACCACCATCACCAACAGCAACAGCAACAGCAACAACAACAACAACAACTCTCTGCCAATTGATCTCCCCTGATCATGCTTGAAATAAAATAAGTAACTTCATATAAATCAGTCAAAAATTCTCATAAATTACGATATCATCATAAACTTTACAAACAAAAATTATTCAAATGAAAATATCCGAGTGTTAATGGGATACTTTTCTGATTTAGTTTATTATAACTGTTATTATTATTATTATTATTATTATTATTATTATTATTATTATTAGTATTAGTAGTAGTAGTAGTAGTAGTATAACTATCAATATTATCATTACTGTTATTGTTATCATTGCTATTGTTGTTGTCGTTGTTGCATAAAACAAAACAATGAAAGAGAGAAAGAGAGAAAGGGAGAGAAAAAAAAAGAGAGAAAGAGAGGTAAATAAGTAGGACACCCACAGAGGTATAATAGGGTTAGGGAATTAAGTCCCCGGTGAAAATGACCAACATATCCTGACTCTCTGTTTGGGCAAGAACCGTGGCATTGAACTGACCTAACCACACTCACGAACACGGTAGAAAAATGCCACACAGCTTCTAAAACAACGTTCTACTCATTTCTGAATGGCGATAAGGATCAAACTAACTCTCCCTCCTGCTGTTTTCCAATGTAGTGAAAATAAAGAGGAATTAAGGGGAAATGGGGACCGAACCTCACTCAGCCATGACGACAATTTGTAAAAGAAGACATCAGGGGCGTGACAGGGAAGGAGATGCATCGGCTGCGTTACTGTCTCCTTCATTGTAGTGTCGGGCGTCTGAGTTCACCTGCATCTCCCCAAATAAGAACTGGGTATCCACGTAATGGACACTGTTTAAATTGTCTGACCATGAACGGGTAATCAGGGCCACAAGTCCTTCTCGTCTTCTTCTTTTTCTTCCTCTTCCCCCTCCTCCTTCTCCTCCTTTTGCTCCTCCTCCTGAATATAATACTGGTCAATTTTTTCGACTTTTGTCCTCTTGTTTCTTCTCCTTATTTCTACAAAGGATATTAAAATGAATTATAGTTTGCTATATGTCATTCTAAATTTTTCGTTCTCCCTTTTTCGAACTATTGATGATTACCATGATACCTATAATTGTAGGAATTCTTTATTTTATGTATATTTTTTACTCTGTTTTACCTTTCATGTATCTCTGACCAATTGAGTTACCTGATCTCTCTCTCTCTCTCTCTCTCTCTCTCTCTCTCTCTCTCTCTCTCTCTCTCTCTCTCTCTCTCTCTCTCTCTCTCTCTCTCTCTCTCTCTCTCTCTCTCTCTCTCTCTCTCTCTCTCTCTCTCTCTCTCTGATGTTGGTCTTTTGTTGACAATGGCAGCAATTAACACCGCGTCATTTGACATAATTACTAAAGGGAAATAACGAGCTACTTAAATACAAAATGATAAAGAAAACGACCGTGTTTCCAGCGACAGGATGAAGGAGAGGAATGGCGTTATTGGAGGTTATTTCACAGAGTCACATTATCTCAGTCTCGAGCACTATTATGGGATCCGCGAAATTATTATGCAATTCGAACTTTCCCTTGCATTAAGGCACACACACACACACACACACACACACACACACACACACACACACACACACACACACACACACACACACACACACACACACAAGCTTATTTGTCGAAATGAACAATAATTTCTTCGTAATTGAGAAACTTAATGCCAAGGTAGACCGTCAGCTCCATTCATGCCAAGCAAACGACGCCTCCTCTGCATTCACCTGGCGGGCTTTGTGTGTTCCCGTCACCGTGCTGTGGTCTGTGTGCTACTGAGTACGATTGTTCCATGCATAGGATATGTATATTTAATAAGAAAAAATACATGAAAACGAGCGAGCGAGAGAAATTCGTAGGTACAGACCCCCCAAAATATTTCAGACCTAAGTGGGCGTTTGGGAAATACCTCCAGCAAGCCCACTGACACTTGGGAATCTATATGGAAATAAACTATGGTCCAGGTATTCAGGAATTGCCCTGGATTCTGTGAACGAGGCCGTTTTTCATGTAAATGCCACTTTGGGATTGCCCTTCTTTGGGGAAGCAAAAACACACCTGGGCTCCCGCTCCGTGAAACGTGGAGCTCAGCGGACCTCAAGGGGCCCCCACCTGTGCTGTCCCTCCACACCCATACCTCCACCTGTATCTCCACACCCATACTGCCCCACCTGTTTTTCCAGCACCCACAATACTTCACCTGTTCCACTACTACCACTCATCTCCACCTGTTCCACTTGCCTCTCAACGTCCACACATCTCCACTTGTTTTGCCACACTAACAGTAATCCTACGTATGCTTACACCTCCACTTACTTCTCCACACCCATACAGCTCCATCTACCCCTTTTCATCTAAACACCTTTATCTGTCCTTGCAGACCAACAATGCCCCTGCAGCTCTCTTTCCACACAACAAGCCTCAGGAAACAAGTCTGCATCTCTACACAGCATCCTATCTTTCCCAGTAACAACTCACAGCAACACAATATAACCGACTTTTTTACATCGTCTGTATACTAGTAAGCATTATATTATTCACTCTATTCATCAAGGTATGAGAGTCAAGCTGGATCGATACTACATATCAGCCAACAATTTCGTAATTTTTCCCTGCATCACATACAGTCCTAAACAAACACGTCTAAACAAAAAACTGACAGCTTTAAGTCCTCCAAGCAATTTTCCAAACGATGAACACACAAACGTTTAGGTCGCCATCATCACCATCATTATCATCAACAGCAATTTCTATTCCAATTCATGACTAAAGCCTCTCCCAACTTTCTCTACTGATCTAGCTGTGGTGTGTGTGTGTGTGTGTGTGTGTGTGTGTGTGTGTGTGTGTGTGTGTGTGTGTGTGTGTGTGTGTGTGTGTGTGTGTGTGTGTGTGTGTGTGTGTGTGTATGTGTGTGTGTGTGTTGTGTGTGTGTGTGTGTGTGTATGTGTGTGTGTGTGTTGTGTGTGTGTGTGTGTGTGTGTGTGTGTGTGTGTGTGTGTGTGTGTGTGTGTGTGTGTGTGTGTGTGTTGGCGTGGGTGGGTGTGCTCTCATGTAATGTATAAATTCGCACTTTGTCCCTGAAAGTATCCACGTATATTGCACAACTCAACTCATTTACTCTTATCCACGCTTCTCATATTATCCACTCCTCTATACTTTTCATTTTCATACCCGTGTTCTTGAGTTCCCTCCACCCCTATCATTACCAAAACTCTGGACGGAAGTAGCAACTTGTTCGTCCATACTCAACACCTGCAGCAGGCTGTGGCGAGAGGGTAGGAAAGGGGAGGAAGCGTAGGCGAAAGGACTGGTGGAAAGGGTTGGAAGTGTGACCATGAGTTCCAACCTGTCATTTCACTAAGACAGAAGGATGAATAATGTTGGCTCTGGCACCACACGCTCACCAGATGGCAGACACACACAAGGCTTACACAGAATGAGGCAATATGCGAGTGTGAGTTTCGAATGTAATGAAGGCGAAATGAACACAAATATTACATGCTAAACTTAAAGGAAGGATTATTCACATTCCTATAGAACTCTCAACGCCTCCTTACACAACTGAGGGAGTAATGTGGCGGATGGAATAAAGAAATTGGATTTTGCTATTTCTCAAATGCATCGGTAAAAGAAAATTAAATGTCCAATGTTACACAATAAATCAATGAGTTAAAAATAACGTTCCTCTAGGACCAAAATATAAATGATTGGATGACTAGAAAATAAATTGTTTGAACTGTTGAATTTGCAATAATAATTCTTAAAGAACGGTTATGTATCAAATTTTCAGACCACTAGAGGCAATAAAATACTTGCATTCACTTTAATACTTATGGATTTTAGTTAACTCTACGAGGTTTTTTTCACGTCCACCACCGGAAGTACTCACGCAGGTGCTGGTGATGATAACATCTTATGGTCAACACTCCTCCAAATTAGAAGACAAAACAAGTTATAATTATAGCTATCTATTGATGACTGGCAGGATTTTTTGACACAAGGAAACAATAAGATATATAAATAACATGATGTCTAACTCCATTACCAGAAAATTAAGTACTAGTTCGGATTCTGTGAAAAAAATTCAGAATATATACATGAAATAAAGGGTTTTCCACCACTAAGTTCCGGGGAATGAGTGGTGTAGTAGTGTGTGTGTGTGTGTGTGTGTGTGTGTGTGTGTGTGTGTGTGTGTGTGTGTGTGTGTGTGTGTGTGTGTGTGTGTGCGTGTGTGTGTGTGTTTATGTATGTTCGTGGGTCATCTGAGGAGACAAAAGGCACTACCTATGTAAAAACAAACATTATTCCAGGTTATGGAATAATGTGAGTCCAAAACGTTGACATAATACTATCATTAAGGAAGAAGACCCAGACCAGGTGTTTACTTTACCTTGATCTGGTCTCCATATTACTTACAAACAGGCTACTTGCATAAGATGACGTGGATCTCTCTCTTTCTCTCTATTTTTTTCTCTCTCTCTTTCTTACCACACACACAAGACCCTCCACCCCCATCCCCCCGACACACACCGTACTACCTGTAAGGATATTAAATTAGCCTCACCATTGAGAGTCCTTCAGGCCACAAGAAGGACCCATGGCAGGCACGCTACATTAACCCTTACCTCCTTGCCTCCCTCTCTCTTTCCCTCTACGAATCCCTTAGCACTTAGGAAGGAGCGGAAGGAAGGAGGGAAGAGGAGGAAGGGAGAGGAGGAAGGGAGAGGAGGAAGGGGAGGGAAGACGCGAACCCCAATACAGAGTCATAAAAAGGTCTCTCAAAAGAGGCTTCGGATCGCGACAAATCTCTTCCGGCGGAGTCTTGTCTGGTCACTTCTTTACGGGAATCGATAATTACAGGTGTGTGTATTGAGGTGTGTGTGCGTGTGTGTGTGTGTGTGTGTGTGTGTGTGTGTGTGTGTGTGTGTGTGTGTGTGTGTGTGTGTGTGTGTGTATGTGTGTGTGTGTGTGTGTGTGTGTGTGTGTGTGTGTGTGTGTGTGTGTGTGTGTGTGTGTGTGTGTGTGTGTGTGTGTGTGTGTGTGTGTGTAAAAAGATATAATACGAAGTTAATAGTTTTATGAAGTACATTTCTAGTTTTTTTTAATGTTAAATAGCCATTAGTTTTTTTTTCCCTTAATATTAAATGTCAAACTGGAAACGCAAAACGTCGAGAACACTAAAGGAAAGAGAGAGAAAAAAGAGAACAAAGGATAATAACAAAGACAAGAAATAAAGGAAACGCAGGGGAAGTAGAGAAAGAGGAGGTGAAAGAGAAAAAAAGGAAAAGAAGAGACAAAAGAAAGAAATGGTACAAGGGAAGCTGAAGTGGATGACCAAGGGAGTGAGAAAGAGAAAGAAAAAGAGAGAAAGAGAGAAAGGGAGAGAGAAAGTACTGGAGACAAGGGAGCGAAGAGAGGGGAAGGGATGGAGAAGGAAGGGAACATAGGGAGAAGAGAGGGAGAGTAAGTCAGAGGGGAGGAGGAAGGGAGTAGAGGAGAGAGACTCATTTCCTCTACTCTGGTGAGTCTTATCTCTTAAAGTATTGCCGAAGCGTGGCACAACAGGGTCATGAGGTGGCCCGTGAACACTCTGCTCAGGAACACTTAATCTGATGAACACTTAACTTGATGAACACTTACATTGATGATAAATACACAAGTACTTAACCCTCTGATGCAGCCTGGTAGATAATGATGATAATGATGATGATGGTAATGATGATAATAATGGTATTCATAATCATAATGGTAGACTTCCCTTCATATAGCTTAAGAAATAATGTCTAGATAATATATTCCAAAAATTCCACTGGTGTAAGCGTTCGGTGCTTCATATATAAACTTTCTTTCTACGACAGTGATTATATGCTGGTGAATTTTTGTAGTGTACCGCGTTCCTTGTCCAAGCTAGTAAGCGTTCACTACTTCCAAGACGTTTATTTTGGCCTCGTGTATCTTGTGCAGCTCAAAAATATATCTTGTCCATCGATACTATACTGGGTACATCAAGTCTTCAGGAACTAGATGACCTGTGCCTTCCTACCCTGCACCACCACCACCACCACCATCATCACTACCATATATTTATCACCAACGCCACCACCACTACCTTCATCACAACATACTCAGCTATTACCGCCGTCATCACGACCGTCGCAGTAATTACAGCCGCCACCATCACCACACCATCATAACGTGGCTGTGTGGTGGGATGCTGTCTAGTCAGGAGTGAAGGGCAACGACCTGTGAGCTAGGAACAAGTACTCAATTCTAATCAAGATATTCCACAACAAAAAAAATCATAAGAAAAAAAATAATATTGGTGTGAAAGATTAATTTTCTAAAATAAATAAATTGATAGATGAATAATTTTCTTTCTTATAGTTGATACGAAAACGACGAATCCTCTTGTTTTCCCTTAATGCATGGAGTCAATTCAACTCTTTAATGTGCAAGAAATAGTCAAAAAGTTATATAAAATAGTTGCCAGACTATTCAAAGCCTTACATTGGAGTGTTTGCTGAAAATCATAAGAAAAATTGACAAGATTAGCAACACAAACCAAATATGAGATAAAGAGAACAAAACCACAGAACAGGAAAGATTGCACAAAATTCTCACACACTTTTTCTTTCACTTAGCCAGTACTTCGTCTAGACCACAACCATCTGTCTGCCTGCTATTAATTCTAACCTGGACTAGAATTTCTCCAACCATCAACCTAAATCATGAGTTCAGCCTCCTTCCCAACACCGCTATGTTCACCTTATACCGCCACGACCCTTCCATCATTAATAGACTTCTTTCCTTAATCTATGTACAGCACCTGCCTTTTTTTGCTTACAGGTAATGCTTTTTCTTATACTTAATATGCGTTATTTACCCAATCCAAGTATATTTACATTTCCTCTGAGTACCTGCATTTCCACACATTTCCTTTTTTCAACCATGTGTTTGTCGATCTTTCCTAACATTGCTTCGTGTGGTCCAGCATGGCCTACAAACGCCCTTCTGCTACCTACACGATAATCTTTTGTTTCCGTTTGGTTAATAACTGTAGGAGAAGTTGGTGCAGTGTTTTTGTCTGGGCTAATAGGGATGAGTCCTTTTTAGGGTGAGAGGTGGGTGATTCACACGAGTTGAAAGTGGTAATAACAATAGTTAGTGATGAAGGTTTGTGGGTTGTGAGTCAAACACTCGATATTTATAATGCACTTCTTAGCACTTCTGAGTGGAAAAAAAAGACGGTAAAAAATTGCCTCTAAGTGAAGGAAACAACAAATTAACTCGGAAACATTATCTTCATTGTCAAGGTCTCAAAGGCAAATTACGAACACCTTTGGATATTAATAGAGAAAAAAACTACTAAAGTAAAACTGAAGAGTATTCATTATAGCAGTTCAAGCTGCCTCCTGCAGAGAAAAACACAGAGGGGCTCCATAATCTAAATTCATATATATGCAACCCAATTTCCTGTTAGAGAACACTAAACACACACTAGTCAGTATTATTTTTCAATATGGTGCAGGAAGGTGGCGTCAGACATACCAACTACAACTTGATGATATAGGATCCACACAATTACCAACAGTAACCTAAAGATTTATATCAAAATGTGCTGCGTCAGATACGGATACAGAGGCGCCGTTGAGACACAGGATGGAAGCAGTTGTCCAGTAGCAAGATCCTTCGAAGGTGTAACAAGTTTATAAGGAGATGGACAGTAGGACCTGCCCCATGTTGCGTCCTTCTGCAGGTGAAGGTGTGACCCTCCTGACGCAGTGACGACCATCTCCAGCCGCAGCTCGGTGCCTCTCAAGCAATGCCCCTTTAAGTTCGTGAATCCTGTTGCTTCTCTCTAATCTGGCTCGTTTTACCTCTCCTTCCCTCTTTCTTCTCTCCTTCTCTCTCTCGTTTTGTCCTTTTTTCCCCATTGTCTTCGTAGCCTCGGCAGTTTCTTTTTCTTTTTTCTTTCATCTTCTCGTCATGTATTAAATATTTCTCTTCTTTAAATTTCCACTTCATATTCTTACTCAGACTGCATTGATTTTCCCCTCTCAACAGAATCTCTCTCTCTCTCTCTCTCTCTCTCTCTCTCTCTCTCTCTCTCTCTCTCTCTCTCTCTCTCTCTCTCTCTCTCTCTCTCTCTCTCTCTCTCTCTCTCTCTCTCTCTCTCTCTCTCTCTCTCTCTCTCTCTCTCTCTCAAAAAATATATAAAATAAAATAAAACTTCATCAATAACAATTCAATTCATATTTTGTTTTGCTTAAAAACACAAACCTTATTAATCTAAAGATGATTTATCTTAATTTCGATTTAGTTTTATATAAATTATTGACATCCTCTTGATTAAAATCAGTATGCTACCTGAGGGCAAGTTTATACCACTTCATGTGGACAATGTTGTATAATTACAATGTCAGTCCCATATGTTGATAGTCTACACCATTTCTTCACAGTTTGATTTACTTTTCCAATTCTACTCCCATTTCCTTTGATGTTCTTCCTTTGCTCCTTCCTAATATGCACCACCTGTTACATCATCTTAGCCCCGTACCCTCCCATCAGCCTCCCCAGCCTGCAGGGCGTCCATCAGGCACTGGCTTACTGTAATGCTTTGAAAGACACATTGCTGCCTCTCTAAATGTTCTGTAGGTTCTCGGTGTCCCTTTCCCGCCTCTTCCTCCCCTCATCACTTTCCTCCGCTTCTCTCCCCTAAATCTACCCTTACCTCACCCTTGTGATGGAGGGACAAAAGGGTGAGGGAGAAACTTTAATAGGTACCTTATATTTTTTCTCTCTTTTTTATCTTCCTTGCATGTCATATATGTGTACACAAGCATGTGCGTGAATATATATATATATATATATATATATATATATATATATATATATATATATATATATATATATATATATATATATACCATGTGTATTTGTATGGAAGAGAGAGAGAGAGAGAGAGAGAGAGAGAGAGAGAGAGAGAGAGAGAGAGAGAGAGAGAGAGAGAGAGAGAGAGAGAGAGAGAGAGAGAGAGAGAGAGAGAAAGAGACACGCGCGCGCACACACACACACACACACACACACACACACACACACACACACACACACACACACACACACACACACACACACACACACACACTAAGCTTTCTCAATTATGTAATGGTCTGATGCAACTGAATGTTTCGCTGTTACTGATCGTGCTCCGGCTTGACTTCCAGGAATTACAGTGAAATATGAGATTAATGCAAAATTTGGACTTATTGCTTTGACGAGTGGGATCGCCTGTACATTAAAAGGGAAAACATTGTAGTATAGGTGTAATTACGACCACATTGCGATTACCGGGAAGCTGAATTATGTGAGAACTACATACTTTTCCAATAATTAAGCGACATAATTAATACGTATATGGATAATTAAGGTTTAGCAGTAAAATGGGATTGGATTTGTTTGTACGTGAATTTAATAACACATTAAACATGCCACGTATAAATGATATCATTACGTACAGTTTAACGAGAAAAAATAGTTATGTGGGTATACTGAATCATTTCTAGAAACTAAGAGCTCTATTCCATGAACACACATCACTTGTACACACGCGCGCGCACACACACACACACACACACACACACACACACACACACACACACACACACACACACACACACACACACACACACACACACACACACACACACACACACACACAAACCAGTATAGGATCACTCGTGTGTTTAATGCCATGAACAACACCACCTCCACCCAATTATCCTCCACCACACGGCCTTGCACACACATCCACACACATCCACACACTCACACCATCACCCACCTCACCAACCAACCATAAAAAATACACCTCACCCCAACAAACCGGCCTCACGTGTTCTATTCCTACAGGTTGGCTAGATCGACAGCTTTCAGAAGTCCAAAATAAATCTCAGATCAAAACCCTCAATAAAGTGATTTACCAACTAGTAAAATGAAGGTGTACTCCCAGAAGGGCAACATGAAGAGGACCCGCCCTCACCTCTCCTTACCCTCTCTTACCTACGCCCATGCCAGCCACCACTTCAAGCGTCAAGATGCTAACACTGCTCTTCCCAGGATGCTTCACCTCGTCCAGAGCACCGCTGGGATGGTGCTAATGTTCCTTGAGGCAACAAGAACCTGAGCTGATTCATCGATCCACTGCAAGTCAGACTCACACCAACGTTGAGGTAAAATATTTGCTCTGACATCCATTAGTTGTACTACATATACTTACTGTTAATTGCGACATGATTCAGTATAAAGTGTGTTATATACATACATAGCTTTAATTATGAATACGTGACAAACATCGACTATGTCTGATCTTTCTAGCATGAGGTGGTTCAATGGGCTTGTGAGGATTTATCTTTGTGGGGAATTAAAATGGCGGGATTTGTAAGTAGTAAACATGAATGGGTAATGGATGGGAGGCGATGGGGGTAAGTGGAGGGACATCAGTGGCAAACCTTGACATGCAAAGGCGTTTTTTAAGTTAGAAAAATTGATAAAAAAAGGAGGAAGAGGAAGAGAATGTGGGGGGAGGGAGAAGATGGTGGCAGTGATGGTGATCATGCTGATGGAAGAGAAGGAGAAGAGACATTAGATGAAAGATCAAACAACGACAATCATACATATTTTGTGTATAATCATTAAGACAACAGAATGCAGGTCGAAAAAAATGTCAAGAAAATTGTCCAATGAAAGAATACGAGCTGCAGAGTTGTCAGTTTCTTTATTCTGCAGAGGAAGGGGAGGAGGAGGAGGAGGAGGAGGAGGAGGAGGAGGAGGAGGAGGAGGAGGAGGAGGAGGAGGAGGAGGAGGAGGAGGAGGGTGAGGAGGAGGAGGAGGAAGGACAGCAGGTAATTGTCTAAAAAGTGTCGTGTGCCCGAGGCTGTCCTAAGCGGCCCAGATGGCAGGTAGACCTAAACAAGTAATCAGGTAACCGGGGAATGATACACGACAAAAAACGATTAGGAAAAAAACGGAGAAGGGATCCTTATCAACAACCAAAGAAAAAGAAAGGAGAGAATAATAAGGATATGAACTAACAAGAAAGGAAAAGACAGGAAACATAGCAGACAATAATAATAAAATGCAATGAAACTCGTTAATAAACACACAGCAAAACATGTTTATGACTGTTACCAAACCAAGGCGACAAACATTAAAAAATATTAACAACAGACACATAGAGGGTAAAAAAAAGTAAGTACATGGCCTAACACACACTAGCAGGCTCCTGAGGGCTAGCGGACCCATTGCTCATCTTGCTCGTCGTTCTTCATTGCTAAGTGACCCTAAATCTCCTCGCTAACGTGTCCTTCTCCTCGATTTATGATGACGGAGAACATTGTGGGTAACGCTCGCTAATTCATGGGTGGTTGGACACGACCTATGTACGCTTATGTTGTGTGTGTGTGTGTGTGTGTGTGTGTGTGTGTGTGTGTGTGTGTGTGTGTGTGTGTGTGTGTGTGTGTGTGTGTGTGTGTGTGTGTGTGTGTGTGTGTGTGTGTGTGTGTGTGTTTTGTTTATTGTTATTTTTATTAGTTTCAGTCACGATCTGCACATTGACTCCCTAACCTACAATCTGGTCAATACATTTTCATATTTAAATTCCTAGTGCTACTTCCCAAGGTCAACACAAACATTAAAGTATATAAACAAATTCGAATCAATATGAATTCAATTCTTATGAAAACAAAACTCAGTCATTTAAGTTGCATTCCAGTATCATTCATAGTTTCCTATAATTTATAGATTTAAAGAAAACATGAACAGTGTGTAAAAAGCGAATTAATACTAAACAAAATTACTATATATTTTCTCTCACAATGATGTATCACAATATTTCCCATCACAGAAAAAATAACACCTGTTCTCCTGAGAGTGCTGATGGACGGGGATGAAGGGTGAAGGGGAGTGGGAGGGGGAAGGAGGAGGAAGATTTTTAGTATTGCGTCCTGTGAAATAAAGGAGGAAGGGAAGACACACCATCACCTTACGGACAAGACCACCACCTCGCCGGTAGATTTACGGCGAATCGTATTTTAGCCGCGTCTTGTGGAGCAGATTGTGTGACAGGGCGCCTTACCCCCCCCTCCCTCACAAGCATCCACACACACTCCCCTCCCTTGCGTTATGTTCATATGGCTGCTACGTCGCTTTGCTCGCCGCAGAATCCCTCCATCTTCCTACCAACAAATGTGTGTATCCTCCCAGAGCATTTATCATAAAAAACTGCGATCTAGGGATAAGTGTATGACATTCTTGCCTCTGTGTTCCCTCGCCAGCTTAAAGAAGTAGCACTGTAGGCTTCCCCCCCCCCCCTCCCTCCCATATTTGGTGTAGAGGGAAGGCGGGCTACCCTCCACTCCCACGCACGAAAAAAATAAATAAATAAAAATACTAAGCGAGAAACACAAGCCTCGGTGTTTTCCTGGTCTCCTAAAGTTCACGGAAAAACAGGTGGCCGACAAACGTATATAGGAAATAGGAGAAACAGAAGACAAGCTAAATCCTCCTTTCGTGATGTTTCTCCCGGCGGGCTGGTTACGTCCTCCGCGGGGCCTCACAGATCTTCCCCGGGGCTCTCGTTGCCTGTGCACACCCTCTCCTCACCGTCACCGCCTTTCCCCACCTGCCTCACGCCTCACCTAGCCTCGCATTCACCTCTTGGCATCTTATCGGCCTCACCTGAGTTTTTGTCATCTGGTTATTGTGTCACGTTATTTCACTTCGGTCTCTTCTTATACTCATGTGTCTCGTATTGTTGTTTTTCATTTAATTTCATATCATATTTTTGTATCTTCTTCTGTAAGTTTTTTCTCTCATCTATTCATTATTCCATTTAACGTCACTCTCTTTCTCTCTAAACTGTGTATGAACGGTGTCTGGACTGTATTCCTAATTCACTTTGCCTCCAGTAACAAAACTCTACTCCACATTTATCTCTACTACCACACCCACCTCCACCATCTGCCCAGGCCTCATCTTTACGTCCTCCACCAGCTGCCTCACAACCCTAGCCCCTACCACCTGTTTTATGCTACATTTTACACCTTTTGTGTGCTTGTCAAAACTTTAAGTCTCAGACAACTCTTCGCTATCGTCCACCACTCTGAACCACCCTCCCGACCCGCCCCCTCACTTCCCCTCTCCCTCTGTATCATCTGCTGGTCCATTTGTCGCCATATTTCCATCCTTAAAAGCCTCCTCCATATCTTACATGACATCATAAATTGCAAGCTAAATACCCTACCAGAACATCCTTCCTCTCAACACAAACCAGACACTCCATCCACATAATGCATCCACCTACCCGCCCACACTGTCTCCACATACATCACACCCTCTCTTGTTCTCTCTCTCTCTCTCTCTCTCTCTCTCTCTCTCTCTCTCTCTCTCTCTCTCTCTCTCTCTCTCTCTCTCTCTCTCTCTCTCTCTCTCTCTCTCTCTCTCTCTCATACATCCTGTTCTAGCTACATTATCCTTCTCTTCTTTCCTCACCTCTATTCCACCTCCACCCCTTCACACTCTCCTACTGTCCCGAGCAAGCGCCTCACCTCCATAAAACCTCGTGCCTGAAGATCTTACCAACGTCCACACAGCCTCCGAGATATGGTCACGGCATCCTCCGCTTTAGAGTCAAGGGCCCAAGCTGTGCGGGTTCCTGAGGATGAGCGAGGGCGGCATGGCGTGAAGAAGAGGCTCTGTCGTGCTTACTGAACGTTAACAGGGGAAGAGATTTTTGACTGTGAAGAATTAATCCATCATGAGAAGAACCTGTGTGGTCTCTAAGGGGGATTTATACTTTTTTTTCTCCTTATTCAAGTATCTCACAATTTATATTTCTTTACTTTTACTTTTTTATTTTGACTTAAATAAGTAAGCTATAGGTGAGAGAGAGAATGTGTGTGTGTGTGTGTGTGTGTGTGTGTGTGTGTGTGTGTGTGTGTGTGTGTGTGTGTGTGTGTGTGTGTGTGTGTGTGTGTGTGTGTGTTACAAGGACAGCAAAATGTGTTTGACTAAGAGCAAAATGCAGTCAAAGATAATGAGTGCACGGAGGCGCCTTCACTGCATTCACTGTACTAATAACTATCGCGTCTAAGGGCCATGTTGTGGGATAATTACACTATTACCATTAACAAACTTACTCTATTATCATGCGGTGAAATAATTACGGCTTCATTACAGTCGTGCCGTTGTAATTATCAGACGCGCAACACGTTCTTGTCTTAAGTACCTTCCCCCCTTCTCCACGACTTCTTACTAGCCCTTATCCAGCATTTAGCTATTTGTTGAGGTTGCCTGAGTACCTGAACACATGCACAGTCCGGCAGAAGGTGAAGAGAGAGGAGCTCGTTCTAGCACACACCTGCATATCTGTTTATTTCATCTTGCATTGTTCTATTTGCACTCAATGATAAAGTTAATGGATGTATAAGTTAATAACATACGATAGTTTAATTCAATGGTTATATTCAAGGTTATGTTTTGTGATGATAATTTGAAGACATAAAAACAAATCTTGAGTCATTATTTTCAGTCTAATTTTTTCTTAATGATGGGTTTTCAATATTTTTTGTCCGCTTTTCGTGTTCTCAATTTCTTTTTAGTGAAAGTGTTGTTCATTGCATACAAAAATATTTTTTACATTTATGGGGCATTCCATACCAGTACAGTGAGCTCCAGTGTTGGAAATCACTGTCACTGGCCACCATATTTACATTCACTACCGGCAATGTCAGATTAACACGACAAATATGATGGTGTTTTGCCCCCCAAATAATGTAAACAATGATCAATTCGAGTGCTTATTCTCAGCTGATTAGTAAGTTTATGGGAGCAGATAACCCTCCCACCAGTCAATAACACTTTGTCAGTCTATCCGGGCGAGCGAGGCAAATTAGACATTAAAAGCATCGAGCCTGAGCTGGTATCAAGTTATCACCTCTCATTTGCATGTGAGGATAGCAGCGCCCCCCCTCACACGCACGCGGGGCCAATATATCTAATTGTCATTTATTGTTATTTAAAACCCAATTTGCACGTACAATTTTCTGCACTGGGCAGGCGGGAGGCACCGGGGTGACTAGAGGGGAGGAGGGCTTTGGGTGCCGGGCAGACATTGCCTGACGGAGGGGGCAACGGCTCCCCTCGGGGTCAGCGGCGAGGTGGGATGGCGGCCACTGTAGTTGATAATTGGAGAATTTTCGGAGCGTGATCCGTGTCTCTATCAGCTTCAGCGCGTCGATATTCCCATATACGAGGGTTGTAAATTTGCACAGTATCCGATGGCTGATTGTGTTTTGATATACGTCATGGGGAGCGTGGAGGGAGGGCGTGTATTCGGAAATGTATGCATAAATATACCTTCATGAATGGGTGTTTTCATTTGTCAGGTAATACGCTGTGCATGACAACCGGTCGTTTCCTTGCTCCGTAGCGTTTCAGGCAGTTACCAGCACGTGTCATACAGGTTGTCTCTATTACCTGCTGTTTTAGGCAGGAAAAACGACCCACACTGATATCTGACACTGAAATTTTGAAGAACATGATGTCCCTCCACCTGTCCATGCTACTACCTCACCGGTGTGAAATTTACTGCATTCTGAAGTGCATATTGGAAGATAAATACACGAGGCACTCTTTCCTGCCCCGAGAAAGAAGTACACCTGCACACTGTTTACCCGAAGGCGATGTAAACATAGTCATTATAATAGAGAACGCTTTTCCGGATTTAATATTGATGCTGTCTATTTCTTTTTCAAGTAAATATCATCCTTTTGTATTATATTTTAAGGCTGCCTTTCTTTGGCCTTTAATATGTCCCTTAAACTTATAGATATAATATGAATATAATAGAAATGTTGCTCTGAGAGGAATTTGCTATTCATAAGAATTTACATGTCTTAAATATAAGGTTTCATCGTTGATGATGAAAGCGGAAAAGGGATACACGCTTGCACAAAGAAACACACCCACACACTAACCTCAAGCACGCAGAGACACGCAAAGGCCCATATCAAAACACATAAACTAAAGAGATAATTTTGAATCACACGCAAGCACGCGACCCCCGTTAAGCACACACATACACTCCCACAGGTAACACCATAGTAGGCAGACACGGGCACACCAGTTGGACAGGTTCAGATGAAGATAACCTTTGAAGTGTTCCGAATTACAGAGAAAAAGACCGATGGGGGAAAAGACAAACAGAGAGAAACATGGACAAAGGAAAGATACAATAATTATGAATGAAACTGAAAGAAAAAGGGAAAGTTCTGCGAATTAGAATGGGGATGTTAACCCAAAATAAGGCGACATACACAAACATTAAAGATAAACAAAAGAGAAACGTGTACAGAAAACAGAGAGGAAATGTTCACAAGGGATAACATAACATAAGTAAAAGATCAGGTATCATAATATCAGAAACTTGAAAATGAAGACCACAAAGTTCGAGCCTGTTATTGAAAGATAAGAGATGATGAAGGGAACAAGTGAAAAAACAAGAGTATTATATTAACTTGAGTGCAAATATTGAAGCAAAACGACGATAATAGGTAATAATGGAAGACAAAAGCAGGACTTACAAGGAGGAAGAAGATATATG
>JAXIVD010001789.1:45000-47500 GCA_036785275.1 Cancer borealis
TCTCGTGTGGTGACATGGATAATGGGGAAACTTTATCATAGCTATCCAACTAAAAAAGTTTCGAGCATCTTTAGGTAGGACTGATCTTATCTTCCTTGAGTTCCAGCTCAGATCTTTTCTAATCAATGAAAATGGGAATAAAATCGTCCCTGCGAGGCTAACTTTAGGACATTCATAACTCACCATTCCATAGCTTTCCAAAAGAGTTTATCACTAATAAATGATCTACACATTATTTGCTTTTTTATAATATTCATCAATACTAACGCTAACAGTTCAAAAGGCAATACTTAATAAATGTTAGAAGGAAAAAAAATGTATGACGAAGCAGACTTTTCTGAGTGAACGTAACTTTCTGGAACGTGACCCTCATAAAAGAGAGTGGTAAACGCTGTACCTTAACACTTGACGCTCTTCTAATTATTTTAAAATTTTACTCACGTGCCATTATTGCACCATTATTATCTATGGAGTTCTTAGTTATGCTGAATACCTGATATCTAACAACAAGAGTCAAGCGATCTAAACATTGGAAAACAGCTTCTACATTTCTTTCGTTCTGTAACAGCCCGAGTCATTTCTTGTATATATCAATGTTTTTGAAGCGTGTTTATTTATTTGCAAGCATATATTGTTGTATTTATATATGTTTCGTTATTCCTCTCCTTATAAATTTCCCGTTTTCCCAAACATGGCGTATTATTTTTTGTGTGCAGTGTTCAGGGTGCGAGAGGGTGACAGGCGGCGGTGATGAAGGGGCCTCCAGGACCCGCCCCGACCACCGACGTCGCTTTGTTTACATCGCCACTACGGCCATCTTGAGTACCCCAGAGACGGATTTCTGCTTCGACGCACTTGTGTTAGGCTCTGTATTGATCCTAGCAAGCGGTCACATTTCTAGCTGCAAGGTGTGTTGCAAAAATAGGCTTTGTTTATAGTTTAGGCTCCGCCCCGTCAGCCATGCTGGATTGTGACGTCATTCCTTCTACTGCGTGCGCAAACCCCACGCCCACGCGCCCTGTACATCACCGTGTTGAGTTACCGCTCGGTGGAACATGGAAAAACGATGATTTGTGAGTAGTCACGATTTTTTTTTCTTTCAGTTATGATGAACCATAAAAAGAGCTCGTGGTCCATCGGCTGGCGCGGGGACAACACTCAGCGACCCTCAGCAAAGGATGCTAACAGGTGATAAACAACATACTAGGCAACAGCCCAGCCCAGGACCCATGCAATCAACATGTTCTACGTACTAAAATGGATGCCCATTGAATGTCAAACAAAATGGGGAAGATGGGAGCACAGTTTGCTTTAGGGAGTTTCCAAGCACTGTGCTGCTACTGAAGCTGACCAAGCACTCTGTTTATTGGCCTCAAGCCCCGGACGCTGCCTTATGCCAAACATGTTGGTTTGCTGGTGGCAGTCATGGCCGCTTGATGGCATAAATTATCATGAACTGTCTGGGGTTGACTGCCTTAAAAATAGAAGCGATAACAAATCAAACAGTGAAATCAATTTTCTACTTATTAGTTTTGTAAATGGATCGAAGATATACTTTCTTGCTATCTTAGGATACTTAGGTAATAGCTTGACGAGGTCATAGAAGTAGAAAATATTTGTTGCTTGTTCATAAATAGACCACTTAAGTTCAGTTCCGGCTTTTTATGGGAACTCATGACCGGAATTTATCATTTATATCCATTTATGTTAATTGAAATAAATATTTCCAGTTGTTGTAGAGCACAGTGGTAACCAGATGCCTTGGCCTTGCTCTAAGACGGCACCATCCTGTAACAGGCAAGGGAAGGCCAGTGAGTGTGTTGATGAAGCTGCTAGAACACCGTGATAATGATCAGTAACAAGGATTTCACTGGAGATATCGTGTGCAAGGCCTCGCTGGCTTACCATCCTAAAAACACAAAACATGACACCTTATAGCAATGACTCACATGTTTCTAGTGTAAAATAAATCAACACCAGATATGTTTCTTTACGAGACCGGAACACATCTCTAAAAAGTTTTCCAATCAGAAGAAAACTAAATCTAAAAAAAAAAATCTTCTTTCTTGCCATGTCTTCACACCACCAAGCCAACACCCAAGATAGTCATGAAAACATGGAGCGGCTAACACAAAGGCACGAGGTCACACGGAGGTCATTCAAGGTCAAGGGGTCATGTCGGGCCTTCCAAGCGTCACTCACTTTCATCTTTTCTGCCTTAGTTTTGTCTTTATCGGCCTGGCATCGAGGTGGAGATGATCGAACTCTCCTCGTCTGACATTCGATAAAGATCAGACAAGCGACCAAAATTTCCCGCCAAATACGTCCAGAAATTACCTACAGGCCAAGAATGAGGTGAGGACGGAGTGGCGAGGCGGATGAAGGAGGAACGAGAGACGTGGGTGACGGGGACGATAGCGAGGTACAGGGAAAAAAGAGAGAGAGAGAGAGAGAGAGAGAGAGAGAGAGAGAGAGAGAGAGAGAGAGAGAGAGAGAGAGA
>JAXIVD010001789.1:52500-70000 GCA_036785275.1 Cancer borealis
AGTAATTAAGGCGCCGCGTGGAATAAACACAAATCAGTAATTACACCCTAAGGAACATAAAACACATCCCCGGTGAGAATAATGTGGCACTGATTCACGCTTGGTGGGAGGAGGAGCACGTCAGGGATTACATATAAAACGCTTGGCAATTATCTCTTTGTAAACAGACTCATATTGCCCTTGATATGCTTAGTTATATTCACTTCAGCGTGAGAAATAGAATCATTGAGGTTGGTCATTAACCTACACGCACACGCACACGCACACGCACACGCACACACACACACACACACACACACACACACACACACACACACACACACACAAACAAACACACACACACACACACACACACACACACACACACCTGTATTTAAGAGGCTAAGCGGGTGATTAGTTTTCCTGGCGAGGGTGAGTCGAAAGCAAATGGGGAAGGGTGCAAAGAGAGAAAGAGAAAGAGAAAGAGAAAGAGAGAGAGAGAGAGAGAGAGAGAGAGAGAGAGAGAGAGAGAGAGAGAGAGAGAGAGAGAGAGAGAGAGAGAGAGAGAGAGAGATAAAGAGAGAGAGAGAGAGAGAGAGAGAGATCATCAAAGATATCTTGATAACTAGATAACATAACACAAGGTTATATTGACATAGGTATCGTTGAAAAGAAATATGACATCGAGCTTCTAGGATTTCCAGAAAAGAAACCAAAATTGTTTCCTGTTTTTGTTTAAGTTTTTCGTACAACAGAGAAAAAATAGGAAATTCAGCTTAATTTGGGACAATTTTCTTATTTTTGCAGACCAGTGATAAAAAAAGGATAATATTCAGGTAAATTTGGGATGAACAGACATGCATGGTAATAAAAAATCTGGCTCAAATCCTAAGAAAGTAACTTGTCACGCAGATTAAGTTCGAATTGCCAGGAAAAATAAGGTTAAAATTACGTCCACCACATAATGCACGAGTAGCCACATAACCTCCACATCAGAAGCACAACCTCTCTTCCTGTTCTCACCTGTTTTTCCCTCTACCTCCCTGGACTAGTGACAGCTTTCATCCCTTACAGTCTGTCATTTATGAACCATACTAAATTTCTTCTTTGTTTCCCACGGAGTTAAAGCAATAACGTAAACACATGAAGTAAGAACACCAACGCAGCATTTTTTTGTTTTTTTGCTTGTGAAAAGGTAACGATGCATTGTTTTGTGAAATGTAGCACCTTCTAACCCAGTATCAAGCCTCTCTCTCTCTCTCTCTCTCTCTCTCTCTCTCTCTCTCTCTCTCTCTCTCTCTCTCTCTCTCTCTCTCTCTCTCTCTCTCTCTCTCTCTCTCTCTCTCTCTCTCTCTCTCTCTCTCTCTCTCTCTCTCTCTCTCTCTCTCTCTCTCTCTCTCTCTCTCTCTCTCTCTCTCTCTCTCTGTCTCTCTCTTTCTGTCTCTCTCTACAAAGTATTAAGCAGAAGGAAACATTTTTTTGTGCAAACCTATAATTTCTGTACATTTTCTTCTCCATAAACATTGCACGAAACACATTATATTTCATTATCTGCTAAAGCTTTTCTTTAAACACAATTTTTTACTTCCACTGATTTCCGTAAACTTGAAAAACAGGAAGCCATTTATAATTTCATTTTTGAAATACACAACCTGCCTTCAACTATAAATTCATTGATTTTGTGCCTGGTTGAAATATTTTCCAGAAAATTGTGATAAAAGTCTTATTAATTTTTATTATAATCTGCCATGGTCACCTACCACCTTACGTACCCATGCTGTTCTACCCCTTAACCTGCCATCTTCCCCTTGATATTTCCTTCCTCTTACTATCTTCTCTTTAATATAACTATAACCTTCCTTCCAAACACAAGCACATCCTCTTTACTTGTTCCCAGCACTCTTCACCTCACTTCCCTCTCCTCATCAGAACATCCTTCCCCACTCGACTCTCTCCTCTGGCTACTAATGTCCTTCTCTTGTTCACTTGACCTTTGTGTCTCTCACCTCCTCCACGCCCCCCACCCCCCTTGCCTCACCTGACGCTGGTACACACAAGGACACCTGATAAAGCACCGAAGCATCAAAATTACGAGACTTGATTCTGATGCTGATAAAGACGAAGATAAGCAGCAGCACAATAAAAATGATTCTTTAAAATTGTTTGCTTTATACTTAGGAAGAAATGAAGAGAAGGTTGCAGTCTGTTGGCATCTGTTCTCAAGTAATTCTTCTAGCATTATGACGATACTTAAGCCTATCGAGGTATAAGTGACGTATGAAAAGCATGTATTTACTTACATTTTTCAGTACAAATGCAATATTTACTTGGGTTTGAGATTACATTGCTTTGGGTCAGCTTTGGATTAGAAAGAGTGAAGTATTAAAGATATCGTGGGCTTCTGAACAGACAGAATGGTGGGGTGTTCCCTAGTCCATGCCGGGGCAGCGGAAAACCATTAATACTGTTGCTTTATAGGGAAGCGTCTGACAGGTAGGCAGTGAGATACGTGCTACATATATTCCCCGTGATAATCTGCCATGCTAAACCTGTCTGGGGAAGGATGGGTGGCCGGCCTCCTTGGAGAGTTTATCCGGGTGAGTAGAGGTGTCGGATAAAGGATATTTTACAGTAACATAAACAAGGTGATAAATAGAGATGAAAAAAAGGTGGGAGCATAAGGGCGTTCATCTTCATGCAATGTAGGAAGAGTTTGTAACAAATGAATGATAAATAAATAAATAAATAAATAAATAAATAAATATATAAATAAATATATACTTTAAACTAAAACATTACTATAAAGCCTACATCAAATATTATCAAATAAAAATATAAGTATATCAGTGATCGTACACACGTATGCGAACATAACTAAACAGTCATTATGAAGAAAATTATGCATAATGCTGTAAGAATCTACGAAGGTGTGTGAGAGGCTATAACGAAGGAAAATGTTGAGGCAGTTCAGCTAACATACCTCCCCTCCCAACGCAACGAAACGCAAATTAAAGAAGGAATGCCACTTACCTCCAGCACGCACGCACGCACACGCACACGCACACGCGCACACACACACACACACACACACACACACACACACACACACACACACACACACACACACACACACACACACACACACAAGCCCTCACACGCACACACCGCCTCTTCATTGCTCTAACTTTGTTTCGCATTTATTTAATTTTGCCCACGAGAGGGTAAAACTACATTAGGTGGAGGGAGAAAACAGTTTTTTCCTTCCTCTTCCTAAGTAGATTCTGATGTTTTCACTAAAATGTCCAGGATAAAGATAAACCATACGGTGCACACAATTTGGTACTACGCATTTCGAAATATAAATCATACAAGGTACCAATATATTTTTTTTCTGTGGTTGAAATTTGAAAACTGAAAAGATATGACAAAACACACACTCACACACATACACACATACACACACACACACACACACACACACACACACACACACACACACACACACACACACACACACACCTTCCTTTAGCCATGTTTGCTCGCCGGGCGCGTCGCGTCTTTGCATGCAGCATAACCATCATAATTCAGCGGAGCTTCATCAGGACGGCATGAGGAGGCGCGGACCCAGCTGCTGCGAGGACCCAGAATGCTCTCGCCGGCGTCGCAACATTGCTAATTGGATGAACTTAATGAACAATACCCGGAGCCCCACGTTATTCCAAACCCCACGCTTAAGCTGCCCCCTTGTGTGTGTTCAGCTGAGGCCTGCGGGGAATGGGAGGCCGGGTGGAGGGTGGGCCAGGGTAGGAGCAAGGGTTCTCCGCTCACCCAGGAGACGGGGGCGGGAGGCAGCGGAACATCTGGCTGGGTTTGGAGTAGAGGGGTCGCTCTGTTTACCGTGATGGCGGCGGCTGGCTGCATACACACAGTTAGGCGACACCCGAGGTAAAATTAAGGGCGCTGTGTTATACATGTCGGCCATATTGCTGCCTCTTATACCAGCCGGAAGAACTACACGCCATGAATACTAATACCACATCCGCCTAAACCCAGCGCTTGTTACTCTTCGGCGAATTATTCAGAGGACGCGGCCGCCGCCAGCCAGCCAGGCAGTGTTGGGGGCGGCTCCCATCCATCGTGGCGAGGAGGATATTACGTGGCGATAAATACCTCCTGCACTCAAAGGTCAATATAAAGTAAATCTCTCCTGCTACCACGCTGATTATAGTTATTCTTTCAGAGTGTGTAGCGAGGACTGGTAGACACGGAGGCTTAGCAACGAGCATCTTATGGCAACACTCGATATGATGTCAAGAGCCAATATTATGGGGTCGAGAAGACTTTTTTTTTTTTGCTGTTTTATCTTAAGCGCGAGTATAAAAGACGAAAAAATCAAATATTAGTATTAAGACGATGTATCCTGAGGCGATAATGTAAATAAAATCAGTAACTTTGCCTCTCCTGTTACGTTACATGATTAGCAAACACGGAGTACATTGGTTACCTTTAGCAGACTCCCATTTGTGCCACACCTGAATTTTTTTTTTATCATCGTACATATGCATTTTTATTCTTCCAAAATAACTAATGATTTCCCCCTAAAATATATCTTACGTGCACCACCTCAAGCAGGACCACCCAGACACACCCTTCTGTATTCTCTCTCTCTCTCTCTCTCTCTCTCTCTCTCTCTCTCTCTCTCTCTCTCTCTCTCTCTCTCTCTCTCTCTCTCTCTCTCTCTCTCTCTCTCTCTCTCTCTCTCTCTCTCTCTCTCTCTCTCTCTCTCTCTCTCTCTCTCTTCCTATAAACACAAACACTCGATAAGTAATGATTATTCGAACCACAAAATTATGAAACATTAACCAGTTTTTTTTCCATACCAAGCCAGTGTACCATAATCAAACATGGCGGGAATACAGTAAATTTACCTACAACATAAAACACCGTCTGTATATAATTCCCTTTATACAGCATAGAATTTAGGGAAGTCAACCTACACTGCAATTTCTCTAACCATTGATTCCACAGCCGTCCATAACATACATACATCCTAACACTACTGCTGTTGTCTGAAGCGTCACTACAGAGAACACAACAGAGGGAAGTGCGAGGACCTTGTGAATAGGGGCGTGGGAGGCAGGGGAAGAGGCAGGGGGAGGAGGCAGGAGGAAGAGGCAGGGGGCTATGAAGGCAGGGAAGAGGGAGCCGTGTCGCACATCAATAACACTAATGAGACTGGCTGCGGAGGCTGAATGCACCATCATCATTAGCTGGACTAATAGCCTGGCCCGGTATGGGAGCAGGAAGCACTAGGGTGTCTAGCACATGGCCTGGTAGAGCTGGAGTCAACATGGGGTCCTCTGTTCCCCTCTCTACCTCACCTCCTCCTTTCACTTCCCTGTTGTATTTGCGCTTTGTATCTGTTTTTCTCTATTTTTCTTCCTCTCCTGAAGGGTGGAAGCGACTCAAACCTCAGGGTGAATAGGAAAATGTATCTCCAGGCTTTGTGGATGTTTGGTGTTCATTAAAAGAAACCAATAAGTTATTTTTCTTTTTCAGAATGTTCAGTGACCCATTTCTTTTTATTCTGTTTCTCTCTCTCTTTATTTTTTTTTCTCTTTTTCTAATTTTTATATATTCATTTTTGTTGTTTGACCTCACATATACTTTTGACATTCATTATAAAATCATAAACCTAATGGTTTCTCTTTTCATTGGTATTATTAATCAATTTACAAGACATCCCATTACAATGAAGTAAAATGAACCCTTAATATATAATGAATAATAAATAGCTGTCTTTTTTTGCATTTATTTACTTTTTAAAACGTATGATCAAACTTCGGTCTATTTTCATTTTTGTTTCAGGGAAAGAAACTTTAAGTCAACATTTCCCCTTTTTTTTCTTTGGAATCATGTCTCCAACATCTCTTATCTTTGGGCCTAAGAGTGCTCTCAGCTATATCTCCCCTCCTCCATGTTTTTCTTGCTCGTCCCTCCGTGTCTCAGCCTCCCTACGCCGCTATCAGCCCTCACCAGACCTCCTTTCAGCTGGAGTTTGCCTCTGGGGTCATAAATTATCCTTTGTCTTTATGGCGACTCGAGAGGAGAAATATTGTCACTAGAGAAAACACCGTCTACTTTCCCTTCCACCATGTCCCACCTCCCTTTCCTTCCTCCCCTCCCTAGGCCTGTAATGGAGTAAATAACAAGAAAGAGAAATGGCGCATCAAGGGGGAAGAGGATGATACGCCATAGGGACCAAGTTTCTCTCAATTACATGTCTGGCACTGACCCTTATATATATATATTGTGACATCCGGGGTTGAATGTCTCCAGGTCTGTGATTTATCTTCCTAACGAGAGACGAACTGGCCAGAAGTGATGCTGCATTGGATTTTGGTTTCTTTTCTATCTCTCTCAAATATGATAAAATGCACCTTAGAAAAAAACAAACGAATAGGTCATGCAATTATAACCCATAAGATAAATTAAAAAAAAAATAATTACCTGCATAAGAAAACATATATAGTTTCAGGAGAGTAAAGTAAGAGTCGCAGATATTTACGTTGATAAACTTTCTATACTGTACATTGATCATGACTAAATCTTGAGCTCAAACGCCGCCCACACAGACAATAGAACAATGCCCATTTGGCTCCGTCTTAGGAAAGTTTCTTAGAGTTTCTGTTTCCCTTACGAGGAGGAGTTGTCATCCATCAAGTTGCTGCGTTAGATCCTGTTCTCGATTTCATCCATCTTCCCCCTCCTTTCCCTTCCTCCCCTCATCCTGTCTAGCTTCCTAAATTTCCCCCTTCGTCACCCTCGCACGATCAAAACACAAAGAAAAGAAAAAATATATAGTTAACGTAGAATAATTATGAAAAAAAGCTATGAGATACTATATATAAGACAGATGAATAGATAGATGTATCCTGGTAGATAGATAGATAGATAAGCCAGGAAGGTAAAATGAAAACACTACAGGAAAAATAAAATATCAAAATCTGCCAATTATTCTACGTTGGCCATTTTGTCGACGTGGTGGTGGTGGTGGTGGTGGTGGTGGTGGTGGTGGTATTCAAGGTAAAAGTTATCAAATATTTCTTTCTCTAATAATATACTGGTAATATTGCAATGTGTAACAGGTGATTTTTTTTTCCTTCGCTGGATGAACATAATAACATCACTCTGCCCATTAATAAGAGTTTCACTTTCATAAGGGAAGAAACCCAACACTTAGCGCCCCTTCCCTGCTCATCACCCTAGCACCTGCCCTTCCTCACCGTCACCTCTTATCCACCACGTGCGTTTAGAGATTGCAGGATGAGAGGCCGAATAACTAGAGAGGAAAAGTTTTGGCTCGAAAATAGCGATTGTGTAAGAGAGTCGCTAAAAGTAAGGACTGAGAAGTAACTGTGTTTAGGTTGAAAGGAGATTAAATGTACTTCAGGTTGTGAAATGATGAGGAAATGCATTACTTCTAAATACTTTTGTTGCTAGACTTAATGATGTTGGCAAAGTACCATAACAACAGGTGTAAAATTCAATTACTGCATTCCTTTTTCGATAATTGGCGTGTCCTGTGAGTTTCATGATACCAACACATCAAGGTAGCGTTGCATGTTGACTTGTAATATAGCAACTCAGTGCACAATGATCATAAACAAAACAATGCAATAAGATTAACAACAGAAATTCAATTATACATCGATAGTAAAAATAATTAGATTAAGATGAGACGCGATACGTAGGATACAAACACCGTAGTTCCGGCCAGGAAGAACAATGTGTCTACGACCTGAATAACACATTGATCATTCGCCTCAAGCTAATGGGTCGTAAAGCCGCCATAAAGCCTGAGATCACGACACACACACACACACACACACACACACACACACACACACACACACACACACACACACACACACACACACACACACACACACACACACACACAACCTCACACACACGGAGAACGAGAAGAAGGAGGTAGTTGCGTGTCTCTCCATCGTTCACACGCCACCCAAGCACACGCACGCACCAGGGAATGCCTCTTACAGGACCAATGTAATACAGTGTTACATGCCAGGCCGCCATATGGTCGTCGTTGTCGTTCCACCAAGAGGAAAGATCGACCGAAGAGTGTGTGAGGGCGGCAGCATCCTCATCACACACTCACACTCACACACACACACACACACACACACACACACACACACACACACACACACACACACACACACACACACACACACACCATCTCGTCAACAACAAGTAATGACAATTGTGTGTGGTTTTCCCTCCACCTTTTCATTTTTCCTACACCCATTCCATCATGACGGGATGGAACAGGATGGCAGAGGATTCTCACCGACTCCTTTTATTATAACCAGGTGGAAAGGGTCTTAGCAATATTTTCTTTTTACGAGTAAACTGAATTTTTCTTAAACTGCCCTTCATCTCCTTTAATATGAGAGTGCACAGATACATTGAACAAACCCAGACGTCATAAAAAAACATTTGCTTACCCTGTGACGTGACAAAACACAATAAGGTAAATATAATTATAATGGTAAATTATTTTTGTCGTTATAAACGAACTCCTGCAAATAGAAGCAACTAAATAAAGTATATAATGAATGATGATGAAACAGGTACATTAATTAAAAAAGAAGATAACAAAGATGAACATTAAACCTGAAGCATCTCATCAATTACCTCATTTTTTTTCTTTATAGAAGCGCAATTATGTCAACGTACACAAAAAAGTATGTCCTCAGTATATGAAACTACCCAGATGGCAATAAATACCTGTGTGTATGTATGTACGTGTGTGTGTATGTGCATATATGTGTGTGCATGTACGTGTGTGTGTGCTCATATGTATGCACCACCATGACTAGCAACACACTCAACTATTTATAGACGCAGATCAAAGACTTTCACGTTCATTAACATACACCAAAGACACATCAGATTTAGGAGAGGCCATTAGAGGCAGCATATACTTAACGAGCGTAACATAATGTACACCGCCTATGCTCACTTTACTGGCGCATCAAAACAAATACCAAACACATTATGACTAAAAAGTTTTGCATGATGAGGACGCTACCAAAGGAATGACACATGGCAGCGAGGGAGACCTGAAGAGGCACGTGAAATGCGGTCAGGAAGAAAGGCTGAAGGGCTGATTAACTAAGTGAATGAGGCTCTTGCTGCTGCTGATCCCCTTTGAAGGTTGAATGGAGAAGGCAAGGTGACGGAAGGCAAAGAAGGGTGGATGGCAGGCAGTGTGTGAGAGAATGTAGCTAAGGGAGGGTGGAATATTGAGGGAAATGAACTTTATACAAAGAATAAAACATATATCAATGAAATATTATGATTATAGTGTCCAATATTTTCGTTCTTCGATTCTGTGACCTAGCCTGTCATTACATATCTGCTCGGTTATATCCTTCCATGTTTGTGTCCATATTTGTCTGTCTCTAAAATCGTATCTCATACCTGCACACACACAAATGCACACGCACACAAAAGCGCACACACACACACACACACACACACACACACACACACACACACACACACACACACACACACACACACACACACACACACACACACACATACACACACATACATATGCACGTCCTCACACCTGCCAACAGTGCCCCGCCCACCACTGACCTGTCACATTCATCCTTCATCCTAGCCTGGTCAAAATCACTTTAAGTCCCATTAGCATCCACGGCACAGCAACCCCGTTAAGGTGTTCGACAGTACCTTACGTACCCTTAGAATCTCTTCCCTCCACCCTTCAGAACCCCCTTAATACCCCTCGTCCCTCTGAGTACCCCCTAAGCGCCTCTTGCATACCTACTCGAGTGTTATTGTTAGTATGGGTCTGCGTGGTAAGTGGCTTCAAGGTGGAGTGGATGGGTGGGTGCGTGTGGGGTGGCTGGTGTGGGTAGTGTTGTGGTGGTGGTCTGGTTGTTGTGTCATGAATTTTATGGGGTCGTTGCTTCAGACCTTCCTCTCCCTGCAGTTGTGTTTGATATGGGTGTGTGTGTGTTGGATTCAAGTGTCTTGGATGGGAGAGGTTGGCGTCTCCCTGAACCTGACCCGCCACTAGTATTTCATTTGGTTCCTGTTCAGTATGTATGTCAGGTTATACACGTTATATTTACCTGTTTGACATGGAAGTATTAGTTGTATATTTATATCACTATCTGCGTAATTTTCCTTCGCTTCGTTAGTTTAGTTTGTTCTTTCCATCCTTTCTTCCTAACTGCAAAACATAACATTTCATGATTCTGAACATCCCAAGAAAATTTACATTGATTTACATGAAAACTTGAATGTTCACTAAACACACAAGTCTTCCTACGTGCTCTACTTTAATTTTAATATTTAGGTTTCCATTTACTTCCCAGTTAAAGACTACCTAACTTTTAAGCATCAGAGAATCAAAGGCTACACTTAAACGTCCCTGGTTCATATCTGGTTCTCTTCGCCTGTCTTTTCCATTATCTTTATATTCCCATTAATCCTCTTTTATCTCTGCTTCCACTCATGCTCACGTCCTTATCTCCAGCCTCGCAGTATTTACTAACCGGCTTTACTTTATTTGTTGCTGGTAAGTTTATAATCAAACAATCATTTTCCGCCTTCGTAAACTTACATATCTAAATACCCTTAGTTTCCTACATCAACACTTTCCTATCTGTCATCATTAACACACCCATGATCTTTTTTTCCTGCCTTGGAGTACAGTTTCCTTTCCCTTCCCTCACTCATACATAGTGGCGCCATTTTCTTAGCTACCTCTTCCGCCCGCAGCTCTCTCCCTTCAACAATTCTCAGCCCGCCATTCTCTCCTACCACCCACGCCACGCTGCGCTCCTTGCATTATTCACACTGGGGTGCTGGCTAGAGCAGATGGGAGCGGCGCTGGTAATGGACGTGTAACAAGCAGCCACCAGACACGCAGCGGAGGACTCTTGTTACTCTCCTAATGAGCGAACCACTATCTGGGGGTCAGGGCCAAGACGATGCGAGGTCGGGAGTCAGGAGGAAACGCAAGGAAATTCAGAGGAAAAATTACTTAAAATTACTATCGATGTAGTGAAATTTGCAATATATTAAAATTTTTGACGCGTCCGGAGTAGCGAACTATAACACTTACTGAAGATAATGTATCCGCGGAATAGAAAACCCACTGATAATGAAAATAGGCAACACCATTCCGTAGATTTATTTCACCACAACCGATTCCTGCGTACAATTTTTTTTCATCATATCCTATTTACACAAAATAAGTGGATGGATCAACGAATTGCAATATATGATACGTGATAATAGCTGATAACTGCACCGCTTCCATCCGCTGTTCATATTCTTGCACGTATTACCTTTTTTTTTCATCTCGCGTAAAATATACTCGCACCAAACTTATTTTCCTAGAAGCGCGATACCACAAACAGGAGGAGGAGGAGGAGGAGGAGGAGGAAGAAGAGGAGAAGAAGGAGGAGTAGAAGGAGGGGGGAGGAGCAGGAGGAGGAGGTATAGGTAGTGGTGGTGAGAAAAGAGTAAGGGTAAGAAAAAAGAGCACAAAGAAAAGAAAATTGGGGTAAAATAAGAAAAGACGAGGAAGAAGAAGGAAAAGAAGAAGAAGAAGAAGAAGAAGAAGAAGAAGAAGAAGAAGAAGACAAAAGGATGAAGAATTGTCAGGATGGGAAATAAAAGACAGGAGAAGAGGAGAAACGAAATTAAAATAAAAGGAAGGAAGGGACAGGAGAGGAGAAGAAGGGTTAAGCAGAAGAGAAGAGCAACGAGGAAAGAAGGATAGAAGAGGAGAGGAGACGAGACTAAAAAAAACGAGACGAGATGAAGGAAGAAGAAGAGGAGGAGGAGGAGGAAGAGGAGGAGGAGGAGGAGGAGGAGGAGGAGGAGGAAGAGGAGGAGGAGGAGGAGGAGGAGGAGGAGGAGGAGGAGGAGGAGGGAAAGGGGGGTGAGTGTGTTCTCGGGGCCAGCTTCAGGTATTGACCGTCAGGAGCAGCGAGTTGCCTCCCAAACAAATCCTTAAGCTTTATCGCATTATCCTCTACGACCACGAAGAAGGTGGAGGCGGAGGAAAAGGACAAGGAAGATAAAAGAGGAGGCAAAAAAGAGAGGAGAAGGATGAAGGAGAGGCGAGGTGGAAGTGGGCACAGCGGCTCATGAATACCAAGCTAAAGTGACGGTCATGTGGTGAATCTCTCCCTCCTACCCTCTATGTAACACGTCCTCGCTCAGTCTAACCACACCCGTCCACAAATCTGGCTGCTTCCTAATGCCTCCTCGCAGGGACCACAATCTCGGCTTCATTTTCCCTCTGAGCCTCTCTCTGTGACGCGTGCTCTCCCCTGATCCTCCGAAAACGAACAGCATTACGAAGGGGAAAAAACTTCTCTCCCTCTCATCTTCACCCCACGTCCAGGAGGCAAAATTTGGATCTTCTCACATATAGTAGGAAATGAGAGTTCCTTAGCCCCCTCCTGCCTCCTTCCTTATCCCCTCCTTGCAATTCCCTCTGTCTCTCCCTAGTCTTTCCTCCAGCTCGAGCCCGATGCTGACTTCTGGGTAATAACAGGGAATGAGCTGCTCAATCTGGAATCTAAATGCACGCATACGGCACCCCTTTCCGTGAGATATGTGCGAGGTGTAACCTTGGGAGGGAGGGGGAAAGGGGGGACGGGCGTGTCTGGCCGGCGGGTAGCGGGTACGGCATCCACTACCACCACCATCACCACCACCACCACTACCACCACCACCACCACCACCACCACCACCACTACCACCACCACCACCACCACGACAACCACCATTGCCTCCACCACCACCGCCACCACAACCACCCTCGCCATCACTACCACCACCTGCAGGGCACAGCAGGAAACTCCCAAATTTAAAGCTTTAATTTCCAATGATTGCAAGTCACTTCCGTGAATTATTGATCGCGGCTCATCGGGTGCACCGCGCCGGGAACTAGAACAAGGTTGTGTTTTGTGTTATATATACTGTCTGATTACTTCTTATTTATATCAGGCAACGACGTGCACCTTGCTATTATTCCCCTGCTGCTTCTCTCATGGCGGACACACGAATGGTTGTAGAGGAGCAGCGCAACAAAGACGCATCAGTTGTGGCTTTTCCTGACACTTATACATGACGCTCCTGACTAGTGGGAAATAATAATAATATAAAAAATGTCCCACGTCATTAGATCACTGACATTACAAAGTTGGCTGATGTCGAGATTCTGACCCAAGTTCTGGACGTAGAATTTGGCAGAACCTCCAGTGGGAGAATCTGCAACGTAATGGTGGTGGTTGCTATGCTGCTGCTTGGCTGACACTGTACAGAACTACAGAACCTTCCCTCCCTTCCCTTCCAATACAATCGCCATGTTTACTGTAGCAGGGAAGGATGAAAAAATAAATAATCTCACACACACCCTTGAGTATTTTACCAAAGACTCAGGGGAAGCTTCCTGTGGGCGATTTACTTTCTAAAATGAATGGAAATCAGCAGGACACTGGTCACATTCCCCGACCATTTACTGACCAGCAAGACTTTCCTTCCGCCTTAATATCACTTGATCTTGCCTCCATCCCGCGGGTCGTCATCCTTACTCCATACTTAGCCGTCGTTCAGGCTTCGTCCATTCCCTGTGTGACCTGCTCCCCATTACCTCACTTATCGACCCCATTAATCTCAAGCTTCATGTACTCGGTTACAAATTTGATCTGATAGTTGTTACTGAAGGTATTTTTTTCTACTTTACTTTCCTCTTTCTTATTATCAATTCAATGCACCCTTCTATATCGGAGGAAATGCGATGCTCATACGTTTAGAAATATTGTATCGATATGATAAATTTCAATGAGAAGTAGATTCGTTTTACGGGAGTGCAATTACTTCATGGATTATCTTTTATAATTAACTTGCATGAAAAACGTAAATGTTAACCCTTTCACAGCATATAAACATAAACAGAACTTAACAGTTAATGGCCGATTAAATACTAAACATAGTGAAGCAAAAACTATCAGCGTTGATGATAAAAAAGAAAACATAGACATGTTTATTATTTAAGTAATCAATATTTAAGATAAAATATTAAAGACAACGAAAAAAACAAGTAATAGTCGTTAATATATATATATATATATATATATATATATATATATATATATATATATATATATATATATATATATATATATATATATATGAAAATAACCTATACAGAAGACTTCAAAGAGTGATACGAAACACAAATAAAAATAATACGAAGAAGAACTAATAATAATAAATAAACATTTGTACATTCAACGATGGACTAAAAAAAATAAATAAAAAGGATGAGGAGTAGGACTGAAGGATGAAGGGAGGGAGCAGAGACACCAGACACCAGACCCAGCATACCAGGGCCTGATAACCTCTTGGACGGACTTGAGAGCGACAACTAGACACACTGGCAGAGGCATCAGCTAGACAGGAAGGCAGATAGTTGTGGTCTCCCTCTCTCAGGTTAATCAGTAAGCAAAGGCCCAAGGCACAATGTAAAATATTTCCCGATACTTTGATAAGGAGAGGTAGAGGCGCCGGCGTAAGAATCATAACGACCCTTTGCGTGAAGCTCAGAGGATTCATATGTAGGAAGGAGGGATGGCGTGTGTGCGGCGCGGGTGGCTGCTACAGATGGAGCACGTGAGGGGCAGCGCCTTTATTCCCTTCGGTTCTCGCTTGGGTTAGACGTGAAAGAAAGTGAAAATGAAAGAAATAAGGGAAATATGTATGCCCAAGTAAGGAAGGAAGGGACGGGAGGCAAATACACAGCACCCTAAAGAGAAAGTACATTTACATTCCAGGTACTAGGAGTGCATACCCAAAAGGATTCTCTCTCTCTCTCTCTCTCTCTCTCTCTCTCTCTCTCTCTCTCTCTCTCTCTCTCTCTCTCTCTCTCTCTCTCTCTCTCTCTCTCTCTCTCTCTCTCTCTCTCTCTCTCTCTCTCTCTCGTAAGGATGTCACAAATGAACTGACCACTCCCTAGTAACCAAACACCTCTTGTATGGCCTCTGCCCGCCACGTCAGCTCCAAAGGGCGTGTGGGAAGAGATGCAAGTTGTGTCCTTGAAAGATACTTGACAGGGGAGGTGGAGTGCAGAAGATGAGAGAGAAATATACATAGGATGAGAGGGAGACAGGAAGAGATGCGTGTAAAAGAAAGGGGTTCAAGGGTAAAGGTGAGTTTCAAGGTGAATAAGGTGGTTCTGGAAGAGCTACAGGTAAACATCAAGTAAAATTAATGTTCCAATGTATCATGTGTTACAAATTCTCGTTTTCAAATATATATAAAGTGATACGGAATTGCAAGGAAACAATAACTGATAATTGGAGAGTTAAGGGGAATTAATAACATGGGTAAATGTAAGGACGAAGAACAATGAAAGAAAAAAACTGAAGTATGGGTTGATAGCGAAGTCATTTACATTCCGTGGCTGCGGTCGAGATGCGTGTAGTGTGTGACGGATTGCGTAATAGCGAAAAACTGCTCGGTCTCGGTTCTCAAGCCTGCGAACAAGTTGCTTCATTTTGTCCGCTAAAGTCCAAAGTTTTCAGATTAAGATATAGATCAGGGGATTAGCGGGAGGCTGGCAAGGGAAGGGAAGGTCCCGGAGAATTATGGTTGACGCGAGTGTGGCATTTCTTATTTTTCACAATAGCAGGAACATCTTCACTAAATCTAAAGCTCTATCAGTTTTCGTTATACAAAATCAACACAAAATTACTACATTCTTTCTTCAATACCAAACTGAATGCTGAACCCCGTTTAGATAATGGCACTTGCTAATGCTCACGTTTCACGGCAAAACACAGAGGAAACATATATTACAACAGGACCTTTTTCACGCAGGTATACATGTGAACTGCCGCTAGGGAGGGAAAGGGGTATAAGAAACATAATACAAACAGCTTTCTGTCGCCAACATCCCCTCAAAGGCTGGTTAATGCGTCCGCCACCTTTAAAATACAAACTAAATTAGATACTCGTCGACGGGCCGACCATTAGCGAGAGGGCAGGTCTGGGCAGCAAGAAAAAAATGTCACTAACATGATCATAGCTTTCTCAGGGGCGGCGACTCACCCTCTCAGTCTGGCAGTGATTTCGAAGGTGCAAGAGGCTGATATGGAGGTGAACAAGGGAATGGCTGGACATTGAACCGTGAAGGAAATTTATATATCATGAATAAAAGAACTTTATTTATGGAGAGTGAAAGGGAAGCGAAATGTAAATATAAGAAACAGAAACAAGGTGGATGAGGTTGTAAATGGATATGTGAATGAAAAGAAAGAGAAAATGAGGGAGAATGGGAATTGGGAAAACGATGAGGAGCAGTAATTTTGGAGGAAGCGCAGCCCCGGAGGTCGTTCCATTAGCCAACTCGCTTTAGGTGTGAAAAACGTCAGCAATAACCTTAGACTTAGGCGGGATATTCTTTTACTTCGTCACCACATTTTTTTCCTACGTTCTGAGAAGAAGGGGTGACGGTGTACATAACATCAGAGTCAACTCCTGTATTTTGTACCCCGACGTAACCAAAGTACAGCTTTTGGCACACAACATACAACAGGGCGTCATCATAATACAGTATTTCATGTTAACTTCTTCATGTTTATGCAAATATCGACGTAGAAAATTCTCCTCTTCGTCCCTCGCCCACGACAGCACAACCTCGCTGGGAAACGCCTACCCCCTGCCTACCTGCCAACCTGCCAGCTGCTCCCCCAAACACCAGGCCAGCTGTTCCACGTCCCCTCCTTCCCACACTCCCGCGGGCCTGCACAGACGGTGGAAAAAAACGGATGTCTGGTGGCCTCTCTACACCAAAATTATGAATCATATATATATATTTTTTATCGTAACCCGGTTTTATCGACGCCGAGAACAGCGTTATTCTCCCCGTTTTGCCCTCGCGTCTCCCTGACCCTCTCCCTCGATGGAGACCGGCGAGTCTTGAGTTAGAGGTGGAGGAACACCTTGATAAAGACGGAAGAAAAGGGGAACTCTCTCTACCATCCTATTACGACCGCCTCCCTTCCTCACACGGACCACTACGCAAACGTCGGCGTTGTATATCACTTTATTAAACGCGTCCACTCAAAATTTACGGCGACTATTCCCGAAGAAAGAATGGAGAAGGCGGGCTGGTCGCTTCCAATTCAAGGGCGTTCAAAAAGTCATAAAGAACAGGGCAGGGGAAGGCCGCCGGCAGCCAGAAGCCCGAGCCCATTTCCATGTAGTAAGAACTCCATGCATACCGGCAGCCCAAGTGCCTCCCGGGAGACCTTAAATGTCAATCTCTTGGAATGATGATCAATTTCCCTTCAGAGTCCCCCTCCCCACCTGCCCCCTTGCTTCACGCATAACAGCAGCCATAGGAACTCCAGTCCCCGCAGCCCTGGGT
>JAXIVD010001789.1:72500-74824 GCA_036785275.1 Cancer borealis
TTTCTGATCCCCCACACGCTATCATTACCCGGAGCAGGTTTGGAATTCGCTTAGGAAACCTCATTATTGATGTTCTATACAAACTCAAGGTTCTACTGGTGCAAGTGCCCATTACATAATATTCTTCCATCGTACTTATATGAACAAAAAAAATATTGATAATGAACATTCCATAACTTTGGACAGTGTAATGCGAGGATGACACTGGAGGAACCTGTACGAGGGTTGGCAGTAGGGTTGAGAGGCGCGGAGCTGAGAATA
Organism: Cancer borealis; assembly: GCA_036785275.1. Taxonomy (NCBI): domain Eukaryota; kingdom Metazoa; phylum Arthropoda; class Malacostraca; order Decapoda; family Cancridae; genus Cancer; species Cancer borealis. Next base: position 72,762 of record JAXIVD010001789.1, read on the forward strand.
GGGTTGGGATGTAGGGGGTTAAGGGGAGGCAGGGAGGGGGTGAGTGACCATGGAGAATGAAAAAACAAAGCTCGTCCCTGCGCCACCCCCAGCGCGACCTTTGTTACCCCTAATACCACATAAGCAGGAGCCTCACGTACGGAGCCGCAGGAAGTGATAAATGCGTTATTGTAATGTCAAAGATAAATAATTCAGAGGGTGTGGCTTGAGACCAAGGGAGGCCACACTTGTTCGCCAGCAGCCTGACCCTTCTAAGGAATATACGACGGCATTGTCGGCATTGATAAATGAAATTAATTTAAGGTTTTATCTACAATGGACAAGGTTTGGCGGGTGTACAAGAATCAGAAGAGAACAGCCTATCTCCGCTGTTGCCAGACGTCGCCTTCACAGACTTACGAGGGAAGAGACCCGGACAATAATTTCAGCCCAGTATAGAAGGATTTAATGAATTGTTTAAATGTTACCTTACGGGATTACAAGAGCGTCTGTGTAACTCTCCAGACAAGGAACCTCAGGAGCTGTGTGGGGGCGTCCTCTTCGTGTACTTCAGGCGGGTGGTAGAGGGCGTGCCGCCAGGAAGAAGGAAGGATGAGACAGTTTGGACAGGAAGAATATAAATTTGGAAGCAAGATATAGAGAGTAATAAACTGTGATACGGTGAAGGTCACAAGATCAAGAGTCAAAGGATATCAAATAGGGAGAAAAATGAGGCAATGTAAAAGGTTTCAAGATTATAAGAAAATGTTATAATGTAAAATAATAAAAGTAATGGAGGAAAAGAGAAACAAAAAGGAAGTAAAAGAAAAAAGAAAAGAAAGAAGAAGAAAAAAACAATAATGAAAGATGAAAGCTTTATTTCCTTTAATAAACACGCTTCGTATTAACCACTGGACGGAATTATTCGAATAAACAAAGACCAAAAATCAAATAAAAGGTACCGGGAGAAAATAAAAGAAACCTTACGAAAGGAGACAAGCAGAACTCCGTAATATCAGGGTCTGGGTGGCACTTGTTCTAATATACAGGGGCGGCAGTTGGCACCAATGGGAAGTGGCCCCCTGGAGCCCTGGCGCCGTGGAAATGAAAGGTCGTCTATTTACCCTCCCAGACCCCACGTTCCCTCGGGGTCACGCCCGGCGACGACGCCTTCCCTCGTACGAAGGGAGAGAACGTGTGTGGGAGTTTATCGGAGTGACAGTCGTGGTCAAGATTTACTTTATAAGATTGTGTGGATGAAGAAAGAAAGAAAAATAAACACTCCACATCAATATTCTTAATTGCGATCTTGGAAAAAATAATATAACACTATTTGATAATTCTTGTGCATATCATCTACACTTGATCCTATGTAAAGAGCAGTTTGCCGGCAGTGTATCTGAACATTCCAACGACACACATGCACAATAACCTTCATCTTAACTACGTCATTCCCTTCTCTTTAGGACACTCCATTTTAATCCCGAATAATTGAAGACAAAGAAGAGACTCTGAGTGCCAAGTGTGGCGGCCAGAAACACAGGTGGAGGGGCGGAGTAGTGAGTGCCATGAGAGGAGCCACAGAGACGACCATAAGGCCAAGAGTGCAGTGCCAAGGAGACGATCAAGATGCCAGTCTGGTGATTACAGATGCCATGGAGATTACAACCCACGTTTCTGAGGCTTAATGTGCTTGAGGACTTGATGAAGGAGACTAAGATCACCGCGGCACTTTCACCCTAAGAGAATATTTACCGTAGGGTCAGTTTCCGTCCCCAATGAAGTTTAAGAAAAAGCTTGCATTTCCTGAGATGACGACTTGGCATCTCTTTCCCTTGTCGTAGTTAACTAAGAAACTTTTTTTTATTGAATTGCTTCCCTCCGCCCTTGCCGTCAGACGCTCCTTCCTGACTTGTTTACGTTTTGCTTTGATAAGGATTGAAGCCACGAGCGACAGTTAGGATTTATTTTGCGCGTTTTGACATTTGTAGGCGCATTGCAGACTTTGGTAAGGGTTCCGGGGATCCGAGAGGACATAAAGGGTCAAGTGTGTCGGAGAGTGTCAAAGAATTTTCTGTGATGGT
>JAXIVD010001790.1:0-2500 GCA_036785275.1 Cancer borealis
CTTGAGCTCCACCTCCCTTCATTGCAACCCCTTATTTTCCCCATTACCAGGTGCTAACTCAGGTGGGAAGCTCGTTAACACCCTCTTACCTCCTCCTCCTTTCTCCTCCTCCTCCTCCTCCTCCTTCTTCCTTCTTCCTCATTCCTCCTCCTCTTCTTCCTCCTTCGTGCTCTATCTTAAGTTGCCTTTGTGTGCCATTCTGTGTACGTGAGATTAGATAAGAATGTTCAGGTTAAGTCCATTTTGTGTGTGTGTGTGTGTGTGTGTGTGTGTGTGTGTGTGTGTGTGTGTGTGTGTGTGTGTGTGTGTGTGTACGTGTGTGTGTACGTGTTGGGTCACAGTGTGTAGGTCGGTGGCGGAATCTCGTCCTTACGTCAGTCTTGAGTAATGGCGAATTTATGGCATGTTTGACTGGTATATAATTTTTTTCGTTCTTGGAGGGAGGAGGAAGAGGAGGAGGAGGAGGAGGAGGAGGAGGAGGAGGAGGAGGAGGAGGAGGGGGAGGAGGAGGAGGAGGAGGAGGAGGAGGAGGAGGAGGGAGGAGGGAGAGGGAAGGGGGAGGAGGATGCAGGAAGGGCAGGAGGTGGGTGATGTTGCAGGAGGAAAGAAGAAGAAGAAGAGGAAGAGAGAAGGAAGAGGAGGAGGACCAGTAGTAGTAGTAGTAGTAGGAGTAGGAGGAGGAGGAGGAACCCCATTATAGCCTTAAGTCCACTTGTAAATAATGTTGAATTTATTGGCGTAATAAAGTGTTATCATGTAGTCTGTGGGTCTCCTCCCTCAGGACAACGTGTGTTAAGGATGGCGGCAAAATGTCAAGAATTTATCGGTTATGACGTGGCTGCCTTTTTGATGGCGTGAGGCTCCATAATGATCACCTTAAATCTATCTCTATATAATGGGAATTTATGGGTCAGGGAACCGGCTATATTTTATTACCCATTTTCCTTATAAGTAACTTGCAACTTGGCGGGAAAAATTATTGCTTAATCTTGCACAGCGGTTCCGACTATGATTTATTTTTGTTTATTTAGGTTTTTTTTATGTTTTTATTTTTTTTTGGTGTGTGTGTGCGTGTGTGTGGGGGTGTGGATGTGTGTGTGGGGGGGGATTGTGTGTGTGTGTGTGTGTGTGTGTGTGTGTGTGTGTGTGTGTGTGTGTGTGTGTGTGTGTGTGTGTGTGTGTGTGTGTGTGTGTGTGTGTGTGTGTTGTTGTAATTGGGTGTTGTTGTTGTTGATATTATTATTATTATTATTATAAATGATGCTTTTAGCGTTATTTATTACTACTAAAAATGTTTTTTTTTTTCTTCTTCTTCTCTTCTGCTTTTTCTTTCCACTCCTTTATATTTTATTATTATTGCACAAACGAGACAAATTCTCTCTCTCTCTCTTCTCTCTCTCTCTCTCTCCTCTCTCTCTCTCTCTCTCTCTCTCTCTCTCTCTCTCTCTCTCTCTCTCTCTCTCTCACTCTCTCACACAAATACATTCCATTTCCTAACTCCTTTCATTGTCTCTTTACTGAACTTTTTTCCTTCAATTTTTTTCTGTGTGTGTCCTGAAAATAATAATAATAATGATGATAATATAAAATACAAACGATAATATTTTCCAAACGTGTCTCGGGAACATAACTTGACTTTGACTAATAATGATAAAGTTGGTAATAAGTATACGCATTAGTGATTCTTATCTTTATCACTCTTATTGTATTGGTTGTTGTTGTTGTTGTTGTTGTTGTTGTTGTTGTTGGTGTTGGTGTTGTTGTTGTTGTTGTTGTTGTTGTTGTTGTTGTTGTCGTCGTCGTCATTTTTCACTTCCATCATTTCACTACAAACCCAAAAATATATACATTACATACATTCTATTTTAATTTAAGTATCCATTCCCCTCTTTCCCTCCATTCTCAAAAAGTATTCTCAATGTTTCCTTATCCCTCTCACAAACTCCTTCCCCCCCTTCCCTTATGCCCCCTCCCACTTCTCCCCTCCTTCCCTCTTCCATCAGGAGGAGAAGGAGGGGGAGAGGATGTGGTATTAAGTGGTTAGGAATTACTCACAATCTTTCTCTCCTGCCTCCCATTTTTTGTGGTGACCAGTGATTAGGTAAATCCTCGCTAATCCTTGTCCTCAAATCCCCCTTTACCACTTCCATTCCTTCTTTTTCCCCTCTTCTTCCCCTCTTCTTACTCTTCTTTTTTTCCTTCTTCCCTTGCACACTCTTCGTTCTTGGTTTATCTCTTTCACTGTTTCCTCTTCCTCTTTTATCACTCCTTCTCTGTCCTCTCTTATCATATTTTCCTCTCTCTTGCTCCTGCTCTCCCCTCTACACATCCTTACCCTTTTCCCCTTTGGTAATGGTTGAAATAAGGGGAAAAATAGAGGAAAAGTGAGTGATTGTGATTTTATGGAGTTTAAGAAATTATTTGAGGGGAATTATATTTATGGAGGAAGAGAATCGAAGTGATGTACAGAGAATAAGGAAAGTGAGAAGGAGAAGGAAGG
>JAXIVD010001790.1:15000-25000 GCA_036785275.1 Cancer borealis
TCTGTCTTTATACCACCACCACCACCACCACCACCATCACCACCACCACCACCACCACCACCACCATCACCACCACCACCACCACCACCACCACCACCACCACCACCACCACCACCACCACCACCACCACCACCATCACCACCGCACAGCCAAGCCAAGCCAAGCAAAGCAAACCAAACCAGACCAGGAACAAAATTGAAACGCTATTAAACATGAATGCATCTCCTTTCCTCGCCTCTGTGCACGTATCGCGAGGCTGGGTGAGGCTGGGCTGGGTTGGGGCTGGGTTGGGGCTGGGTTGGGGCTGGGATGGGGATGGGGATGGGCTGGGCTGGGATGGGGATGGGGATGGGATGGGCTGGGCTGGGGGTACTGTGCTGGGCTGAGGCGGGAGGTGTTGAAATCATTATGGCCAAACGCTACGGCGGGAAGGGCGTCTCCAACATTATTAGCGGTACAGCGGGACTCTGATGCATTTGGAAGGCGGGGAGAGGGGAGGAGGTGGAGAGGGGAGGAGGTAGAGAGGGGAAGAGGTAGAGAGGGGAGGAGGTAGAAAGGGGAGGAGAGGGAGAGGAGAGGAGATAGAGAGGGGGAACTAATGTGTTGATCGGACGTCGAATGTACTGATCAGTGAATATACAGGATTTACCGAGAGAGAGAGAGAGAGAGAGAGAGAGAGAGAGAGAGAGAGAGAGAGAGAGAGAGAGAGAGAGAGAGAGAGAGAGAGAGAGAGAGAGAGAGAGAGAGAGAGAGAGATTGAGGGAGAGACTGTTACCCTCTCTGACCAAGGGGACGCATGTGTACTGCCCGGGGCGAGGGGAAAGCCTGGTCCCTGGTGACGAGGGGACAGGGACGGGATGCCACGGGGCTGAGGGGAAAGGATGGGTGCTGAGGGGAGAGGATGGGTGGTGAGGAGAGAGGATGAGGGGAGCGTGATAAAGGGAGTGAAGTAACATAATAATAATGATATATTCCCATAAGTCTTTGACGAAATATGAAACCAAGGACAAAGGGAAGGGTTGTAAAGGGTGATTCAGATATACTTGATGGTGTACATACTCACCTGGAAGACTGTGTGTGTGTGTGTGTGTGTGTGTGTGTGTGTGTGTGTGTGTGTGTGTGTGTGTGTGTGTGTGTGTGTGTGTGTGTGTGTGTGTGTGAGAGAGAGTGAGAGAGAGACGTAAAAGAAAAGTGGAGACGGGTACATTTCACACACACACACACACACACACACACACACACACACACACACACACACACACACACACACACACACACACACACACACATTTTCCCTCCTGACGTAATTGGAGAAAGACGAAAAGTGTAGGGAGTTGGAGCACAGAGAGAGAGAGAGAGAGAGAGAGAGAGAGAGAGAGAGAGAGAGAGAGAGAGAGAGAGAGAGAGAGAGAGAGAGAGAGAGAGAAAGAGAAAGAGAGAGAGAGAGAGAAGAAAAAAAAACGTTAGGTAGAGAAACAGCGCCTGGCTTTAACCCCAAAATGTTTCCTGGAGAGAATTTTTCCCATCCTCCTCCTACTCCTTCCTTCCTTCCCTCCTTCCCTCCTTCTCTCCCGCCCACTCAGCACTTAGGTTTCTCCTCGTGTGTCCAACCTAAGGCGAAGGTTTGATTCTCTGGGGAGGACTCACCCCTTTCAGCTTGCTAGGAGGAAGGGGAAGAGGCGTGAGGAAGAGGAGGAGGAAGAGGAGGATAGTCTAGTGAATAGGAAGAAAGGGGAAGAAGGAAGAGGGGAATGGTAGGTGGTTAGAGGAAGGGGAAGAGGCTGTGAGGAAGAGGAGGAGGAAGAGGAGGATAGTCTAGTGAATAGGAAGAAAGGGGAAGAGAAAGAGGGGAATGGTAGGTGGTAAGAGGAGGGGAAGAGGCTTTAAGGAAGAGGAAGAGAAGGAGGAATAGGAGTGTGAGGAGTAAAAGAAGAGGAAGAGGAGAGGTCTGGTGGATGGAAGTGTAAAGGAGAGGGGAAGAGAAAGGGGAAGAGGGGAAGGAGTGAATGTGTAAGAATGAAAGAAGGAAAGGAATGAAAGTGAAGAGAAAGTGAAGAATGAATGTAGACGAGAAAGAAAATGAGGAGAAGGAAAAGAAAGATAAGAAAGAATGTAAGTTAGAAGGATGAAATAGTAAGATAGAAACACACACACACACACACACACACACACACACACACACACACACACACACACACACACACACACACACACCATGACCGTCTGCATAGAATCAACAATGCAGTGTTAACCTTTAAGTGAGGAAAGGGGGGCGGGGAGGGGGGAGGAAGGGGGCACAACACTGAAAAATGGACGAGGTGCGTATAAGACACTCTCTCTCTCTCTCTCTCTCTCTCTCTCTCTCTCTCTCTCTCTCTCTCTCTCTCTCTCTCTCTCTCTCTCTCTCTCTCTCTCACGCACACTCAGCTGATAAGAGTGATAGCGTGACGTGGAACAAAAGATAACGGGTGCTAGAAATGCTACTAAGGCTAACTGTTATGGTGTGTGTGTGTGTGTGTGTGTGTGTGTGTGTGTGTGTTTTATTTGTGTCTTATTTTCTTTCTCTTTCTCTTCCTCCAGGTTTCGATGTAGCTGTGTAAAGAAGACACACCTGCCTGTAAGTGTTGATTTACCTGTGTTTGATTAATTAGTCAGTTACCTTTTTGATTATCCAGTGTTTTTGGTGGGTTTTTTTATCAGTTATAGTTATAGTAGTAGTAGTAGTAGTAATAGTAGTAGTTGTTGTTGTTGTTTTCGTGATTTAATAGTAATTAGTCGTAGTATTTATAAGTTGTTGTAATAGTAACCAGAAAATAATAATGAAGGTAACGATAATGAAAAAAATGCCTTAGTGATCACAACAGTCTCTAAAATAATGATAATGATAATAAATACAAGCGTAGAAACCGTTCACACTAAGCATTTTATTGCAACATAACATTTATTTTCAACATAACATATATATTTTTTTTTTTTCATGAGGACAGAAAAGAGAAATTTTCAATATCATAACTAAACATTAAAAAAAAAATACATAGAAAAAAAAGGAAATGTATAACCGATTCAAACACTTCATTTGCCTACATATACATTGCACACACTTCAGTCACAAATTAGCTTATAGAGTGAAAGTAATGTGTGCGTGTGTGTGTGTGTGTGTGTGTGTGTGTGTGTGTGTGTGTGTGTGTGTGTATGTATGTGTATGTGTAGCTGGCAAAGGGTTATTATCAGTGGTTGTGTGATTTGGGGCTTATGTGGGCAGCTGTGGCGAAGGAGGGGGGGGCGGGGAGGAGGGGGTAGGTAGGAGGGGGGAGGGGGGAGGGAAGGAAAAGGAGGGGAGCTGTTGGAGGGGTGAGAGGGAGGGGAGGAAGAGGGATGTAAGGACTGTGAGAGGGGAGGGGGGAGAGGGAGAGAGAGAGAGAGAGAGAGAGAGAGTGAGAGAGTGAGTGAAATGTAAGCGGAAGAGAGATAGAGTAAAAAAAAAAAAGCAGAAAAGAGAAAGTGAAACACAGAAATATTATAATCAAACCAAAGGAAATAAATAATTAAGAAGAAGATAAAAAAAAAATATTAACGAACTAAAATAAGTCACTAAAAGAAATGAAATAAGTCGAAAAAATACGATGAAATAATAAAAAAAAACAAAATAAAAACACTGATTTAGCTGTTTGGTTGACCGGAAGTAGGGCGGCGGTGGCTTGGGGGGGGGGAAGAGGGGGAGGAAGAGGGAGGAAAGGGGGGAAGGGGGAGAGGATCAGAGCAGGCACCGAGAGTGAGTGGGTCAGTTAGGGAGGGAGAGAGGGAGGGAGAGAGGAAGGAAGGGAAGGAAGGAGGGAGCGAGGAAAGGAAGGTAAGAGAGAAAGGGAAGAAGGAAGTATGGAAAGGAATGAAGGAAGGAAAAGAGAAGAGTGTGAGAAAGGAAGGAAGGGAAAAGAGAATAAAAGGAGAGTAGAGAGAAGAAATGAGAGGAAGAGAGATAGTGAAGAAAAGGATTAAAGAAAGGAGACAGAGAGAGAGAGAGAGACAGAGAAGAAGGAAGATGAAATGAGTTTGTAAAAGGAATCACCACTCACATCGATGCCTCAAACAGATAGGCCTACCGTGGCACTACTGATATAAACACGCTGGCACTATTACTTAAACAAAAGACAAACGCATATTGGCACTATTACTAAAACAAAAGACACACACGCGCCTTGTACAGTGCCATCTAGTGACGAAAAAGGGAATTACAATCTCCTCTTCAGCATAAAAATAATAAGAGTGTCCCGGAATACCACCTTGAGGAATAAAAATAATAAATAATAATAATGATAATGATGATAATGATGATGATAATAGTGTGGTGGTTGTAGTAGTAAGAGGTGCGTCCATTATCATTATCAGCTGTCATTATTTTTATTTTCTCCTCTTTCCTTGCTTACTCTTTTTTTTTCAAAGCTTATCTTACCTAACACGTGAATCCAAATTGGTGCTTGCGAGAGAGAGAGAGAGAGAGAGAGAGAGAGAGAGAGAGAGAGAGAGAGAGAGAGAGAGAGAGAGAGAGAGAGAGAGAGAGAGAGAGAGAGAGAGAGAGAGAGATTTTTATCTACTGGTGGTCGGTCGTTCAGCAAATGTTACTTGAAAAAAAATTAAGATGTATTAATTTCTTTTGTTGAATTAAGCAGACAAGGAAAAAAATACGCAAGAATAACAAGATTGGTGCACGTTTGTAAGACTCTGTAGTAGTAATAGTAGTAGTAGTAGTAGTAGTAGTAGTAGTAGTAGTAGTAGTAGTAGTAATATTAACGTAAATTGTGGTAGCATTAATAGCGACACCATTACGGAGAAAGCTTATCCAATCTCACCACTGCATGTTATTTATTCTATTAAAAGTCACCTCAATATATATTTAATTCCACTTATATATTTTAGGGATGCAATATTATTTTCATTTTTTTTGTATTAATTCATTATGAGAATAACCTCGTTAAGAATTACTCAGCATTACAGGGGACATTTATAACACACACACACACACACACACACACACACACACACACACACACACACACACACACACACACACACACACACATACACACACATACACAATACCTGTCTGGATTATTCTCAGGTAAACCTCCCTCAGGGCCCTCAATAAATACATCCAGGTGTTTAATTATCTCCAGGTAAGGTATGGGACAACGCTGACCTGTCGTCTGTCTGCGTGTGGAAAATATTAAGCAAGCATCTGTAATTTTGTCATTAATAGGGGAGCGACCTTAAGAAATACGTGTGTTATTAATAGTAGTAGTAGTAGTAGTAGTAGTAGTAGTAGTAGTAGTAGTAGTAGTAGTAGTAGTAGTAGTAGTAGTAATGGTAGTAGTAATAGTAGTAGTAATGGAAAAAACTCCTAATGGCTACAGTATTGATAAGAAACATTACCAAATTATAAGCAACGAAAAATTTGAACTCTAAATTTGTCAACTTATAAGAAATTGAGGAAGGGATGCAAGGGAGATTAAAAAGATATGACCACGAAGGAAGGAGACGAAGGCTGAGCATTGAGAATCAGGGAGAAGCGGAGATGGAGGAGAGGAGAGATTCACCCAAGAGATTAATAGTTCCTGAGAGATGCTTGTGGGGGACGGACAGAGAGAAAGAGAGAATGATGATAACGGAGGAATAGAGAGAGGAGAAAGGAGAGGGAAGTTGAGATAATGTCCCTCACTGATATCAAGGAAAGAGAGAGAGAGAGAGAGAGAGAGAGAGAGAGAGAGAGAGAGAGAGAGAGAGAGAGAGAGAGAGAGAGAGAGAGAGAGAGAGAGAGAGAGAGAGAGAGAGAGAGATAATGTGACAACCTTCCCCTGCCGTGTTTCGCTTCCAACTGCGCTGAGGAACCGGCAGTGAGTATGGGTCGGCGAGGAGAAGGGAGGGCGGGGCCACCGATCTGTCCACTCCTGTCTCCTCTTCCTTCCTCCTCCTCCTCCTCCTCCTTCCACCTCCCTCCTCCTCCTGCTCTTTGTCCATCTCCTCCTCCTCTGTCATACTCACGAATTTCCCCTCATGTATCCTGGCTTTCATCCTTGCATTGTAGGACTCTAGGACTGCAAGGATGAATAGGAGTTAGATGGTCGGTCAGAAACAGCAACAAGAACTAGGAGACAAGGATCGGTTCGGGTGGCGGCGAGGCTGCGGCGGGGGCGGTGCGAGTCTTTTAGCTGCGTCGGGCTCCTCCTCTTGTGGGCGGGGTAAAGGGCGAGGGGGAGGAGCCACATCCGCACTACCAACCCTAAGCTGTTCCACCCTGGAGTTTGACCTTAGACGCGGTGCGGGGCGGTCGCGGCTGTGTACCTTAGCCGTGCACGTGGCCCAACTCGGGGAAGATTTCTGAACTCCCCGCTCTAAAAATTTGTATACAGTGTGGTGAGAGGCCGTGCACGCCCCTGCACGGAGAGAGGCGACTCGTGCACCCCAGTGTGTCCTCAAGCAGGCCGAGTTACCGACGAAAAGGTGTGTGAGAGAGGGAGAAAGAGAGGCGAGGTGGTGTTGCTCACTCACTACCACCGCCCGTCATCACCACTGCCGCCCTCGTCACCACCACCACCACCACACCACCACCACCTCCACCTCCTCCACCACCGCCTAAAACTCAGTTACCAAGGATATTTGCCAGGCCCTTGGCGCTTGCTTGCTCCCATTCCCTCCCACCTCCTCTTGAGTGTGTGTGTGTGTGCGTGTGTGTGTGCGTGAGTGTGTGTGGCAAGAGGGGTGACGCCGGGCACTTGCCGTGGAGGGACATGGGCGCCGCTGTTACACTGTGCCGCCCGTCACGCCCTGGAATGTGAGGGAGTGACACTTTGTCCTCACCCCTCACCACCACAACCACCACTGTCACCACCACAACCACCACCACCACCACCACCGCCTCAGTATGCTTGGCGTGGAGTCCAAACCTAATGACACAGACAGATTCAAGCCGGATAGCCATGAAAAAGGTGAGTGTTGTGTAATGTGACGAGCTACACCGCCGTCACAGCGTCCCTTTCCCTCCCCTTGCGACCCCCCACCGCGGCCCCCACCCTCCCTGCGGCACAGTTGACACCCAAAGCCTTGTCAAAGTCGGGTCGATGTGACATTCCAGACGTGAGGGTGTGAGTGAGGGGGGCGTCGGCGGTGTGTCGGCTACCCGTCCTGCCACCCGCTTGTCCCCTCGCGTCGCCAAAGCTAATTGCTCCCACCGCACCTCCTCGCTTCTCCTTAAACCCTGATATTAACACCCGTGACCAGCCCGCGAGCCGTGTGTCCCTGCTCGTTAAGGCCATTTGCGACTCCCTTCCCGCTGGAGTGAGGAAGGGACGGGAAGGTTGACGGGCTAGTGTCGTTCCTCCTCCTCGTTCCCCGTCTGGTGGTGCGGTGAGAGGGAATATTCGCTTGTCGTGGTGGCGGCGGCGTGCAGGACACATCGTCGCGGCAAGGGGCCCGACGTGAGGTGCTGTGAGGTGGGCATGTGTGTGTGTTCCGCCCGTGTATGTTCTGTGATACTTACTTCACCTGCAAACGTAATAGTCATCGCGGGGGAATTATTATTTTTTTTTTTTTTCCTGTTTTCATTTTTCTTTTTTTTTAGATATACTTCAGTGATGTGTGATATGCCGCTTGTCATGTGTTTTATCTCGTATACTAGCTTTGACTTTCTCTATATCTCTATTAATATCTCTCTCGCGGTGCATCATAGGTTATCTTGCGCGTGTGTGTGTGTGTGTGTGTGTGTGTGTGTGTGTCTATGTTTGTCTGTGCACGTGTACACATTTTCCGTGAACTCTTTCGATGACGTGCACAAGGAACGTTCTCATAGCGTGTCCCTGTGTGTGTGTGTGTGTGTGTGTGTGTGTGTGTGTGTGTGTGTGTGTGTGTGTGTGTGTGTGTGTGTGTGTGTGTGTCCTTGTTGTGTTTGGTTGATGATCATGTAAAAAAAAAAAAAAATGGATCTGTGTGACTGTAAACTTTTATTTTGTTTTACTTAACTAACTTATTTTTCCTCCTTCTCTTCCTCCTCCTCCTCCTCCTCCTCCTCCTCCTCCTATTCCTCTTCCTCCTCCAGTTATTCCTCTTTCTCCATCCTTCCCTCTACTCCTCACTACTATTAAAAATTGACTGAAAAAATCTAATAATTCTTCAAAAGATTTTTTTTTGTGCTGCTTTTGATGTAGTTATTATATTATTATTATTATTATTATTATTATTATTATTATTATTATTATTATTATTATTGTTATTATTATTATTATTATTACTGTCATTATTATTATTAGTAGTAATAGTAGTATAGTTATCATTATTATTATTATCAATCTGTTTATTTTGACATACAAGTAGATGCAACAAAAAAAGTAATAACAGCTCACTCTATTAATCAGATTTATTTATTTATCTGAGAGAATGAGAGATTAAGAGAGAGAGAGAGGGAGAGAATGATATGAAGAGAGAGAGAGACATCATTTTTTTTTATACATTATTTCCTCCATCATAAATTACATGATTTCATTTTCTCACATATGTTATATTTTCCCCTAAAGTCATGTCATCTTTTTTTTACAAGTTCCAAAATGTAATTACCGTTCTTCACTATGTATTATATATATCATTAGGAATGTAACATCAGTGAATGACAGACTAAACATTGTACTAGCTTTTTCCCCTTATTATCTCTCTCTCTCTCTCTCTCTCTCTCTCTCTCTCTCTCTCTCTCTCTCTCTCTCTCTCTCTCTCTCTCTCTCTCTCTCTCTCTCTCTCTCTCTCTCTCTCTCTCTTTCCTTTGTTCTGTTCTAGCCTGTTCTCCCACACTTAGTTGACTAGTAACAGTATGTAGTCCAACAGATACCCTAGTTGAACACTAATAAGTCTTCTGGTATCTGTTCTTATGTATTCTCTCTCTCTCTCTCTCTCTCTCTCTCTCTCTCTCTCTCTCTCTCTCTCTCTCTCTCTCTCTCTCTCTCTCTCTCTCTCTCTCTCTCTCTCTCTCTCTCTCATATGTAGCACAAGTCATCTGGGTGTGTTTTTTTCTGTACGGACACAAGATAAAAGAAAGTACGAGATATTTAAACAGAAAAGATGAATGAGACAGAGAGGGAACACAAGGGACATGGGGAACGACAGCTCTGAAATAAGAGGTTGAGGCTAAAATTGTAGGCAACCTCGTGTAAGGAGGGATAGGAGCCTATAGTTAGTATGACAGTTTGACTCTCTCTCTCTCTCTCTCTCTCTCTCTCTCTCTCTCTCTCTCTCTCTCTCTCTCTCTCTCTCTCTCTCTCTCTCTCTCTCTCTCTCTCTCTCTCTCATAGTGTGGTGGTCACTTATTTAATTCTTTCCTTCTAATCGTCACTGTGTCAGGGCAAGACGCATCATTATTTGTTTATTTATAGCGATGGTTTCTTGTTCTTGGACTTCATGACTATTATTATTTTTGTCATTTTCATGATCAATAATTTTAGCTTGGCCGCACCTCTCCTGTTACCTGGGGAGCGGCCAGGTAAGTGTCTCCGGCCTCACCTTGTGTTACCTGGGGATAATTGCACGCCAGGTTAATTGAGGAGACATTTGTGACGAGACTCGATGGAGAGAGAGAGAGAGAAAGAAAGAGAGATAGAGAGAAAAAAAATAGAGAAATGAGACTCACTCACACACACACACATACATATTTAGTTTGTTTACTGTGTTACAACTTTTACGTCTGTTCTTCATCAGTATTTTTGCAAGTTTAAAACCATGTAAATTGTCATATACCTTTTTTTCATTTATTTTTCATATAGAATAAAATTATTTTACTGTTGTTTAAAATTGTTTTGTATAAATACCGTGCAAGTTTTAATAACAACTAAAAATTTTACGTTCTGTATATATTTCTCTCTTGCTGTGCACAGAAAAATAAAAGCGCGTTAAATGCATTGTGTGATACTTATATTTAATCAAACAAATAGAGACATTGTCAAACGAGAACTACTGACATTTCCACAGT
>JAXIVD010001790.1:30000-35000 GCA_036785275.1 Cancer borealis
TTGTATTAGTATGGTGAAGGAAAATGAAATAGTAAAAGTAAGATAGCGTGATGTGGTGTAGGAATGGTGTACAAAAATATAGTGTGGATGGGAGGCTGCAGCTAGTTTTCCGTATTTATCCATTTACCTGCAATCTTCACTTAGACGAGTGTGGTGACGTGTGTGTGTGTGTGTGTGTGTGTGTGTGTGTGTGTGTGTGTGTGTGTGTGTGTGTGTGTGTGTGTGTGTGTGTGTGTGCGTGTGTGTGTGTGGATGTTTACAGCAGATATTAGTTATTTAATTCCTTTGTACTGCTTAACCTGGGAACGAATTAAATATTTTCGTCCTCTTCTTGTACTCGAGGATGAAGTTACAAAATAATTATCCTTTCCATCATTATATTTCTACATCTCATTAATTACAAACTCTCTCTCCTGCTTCGGGATTCTACCTAACATCATTTACCGTAAAAATAGTGGACTAAAACTTACTAATTTCACTTTAATTTCATCGGATTCTATAGTTATGTTGATAGCGAAGTGCATTTCCTTGCTTCTTAACGGAATCTAAATGTCTTTCCTGAGTGTATTTAAGAATGACTTTTTCTTATCCTCACCCTCTCTCTCCTCTGTCTCCTCTCCTCTCCTCTCCTCTCGCCCAAATCCAGCGAATGAGCGTGTGTGTGGTTGTGGCGTCGCAGCTTCCACGCGCCGCCGCCTCACCTGGTCCGCCGCCGCTCAACACCGCCTTGCCTTTTTAACACTCAACACAAGCATGATGAAAAAAGGTTTAATGTTTATATGGCATTTCCGTGAAGATTCAAGTCGTCACCCCCCTTTTTTTTTTTTTTTTTTTTTTCTTCCTTTTCTTATCCTCCTTGACAAGACATATAGACAAAAGGTGTGTGTGTGTGTGTGTGTGTGTGTGTGTGTGTGTGTGTGTGTGTGTGTGTGTGTGTGTGTGTGTGTGTGTGTGTGTGTGTGTGTGTGTCATTATCTCACACACATACATACCCAAATTGTATAAACGTTCAATAGTTTATCATTTTCCATATTCGTTATAATTTACATTTTACAAAGGCGCGCGTGTGTGTGTGTGTGTGTGTGTGTGTGTGTGTGTGTGTGTGTGTGTGTGTGTGTGTGTGTGTGTGTGTGTGTGTGTGTGGTGCGTACACGTGGTGGCAGCTATGTACACACACCCTCACCCCCTTCCCTCCCTACCTGCCATATTTGGGCGCGGACCTAAAATATGGATGTAGAGGAATAGAGAAATATTTTATCACCTCTTGAGTTACGAGGAAAGCCATATTTTGCTACTATTCTGTCCCTCAGTGATATTTTTGTGTTATTTATTATTTTTTTCTTGTGGTGGGAGGGCCATATTAATATTTTTGGTTTAGTCAAATTGTGTTGTTACTTTGTTACGTTGTGTTGCTGGAAAACTTGACACACTAACATGTTTAAGTTTATCTATATTTTTGGGACATAAAGACATGTCATAGCGGCGTTGTTTTAAGTATGTTTGTTGATGTCATTGAACCACTGGCGTTTGTTGAAGCGATCCGTACCTGGTGACAGCAAACCAAGGTCTCTCCACGCGAAGAAAAGAGATAAAATATTGGAAACTGGTGGTGGTGGTGGTGGTGGTTGTGGTTGTTGTGGTGTGGTGTGGTGATGCATTGGTGTTCTGATTCTGATGTTCATACTGAAGGCAAAACATGTTGGAATTTGAAATTGGTTTATGCAATTAATTATCTGAACATTAATATTGCCCCTACTGTTAATACAATGTTAATAGTAATAGTAATAATAGTTATACTAGCAGTAGTGTTAGCG
Source organism: Cancer borealis (assembly GCA_036785275.1). Classification (NCBI taxonomy): domain Eukaryota; kingdom Metazoa; phylum Arthropoda; class Malacostraca; order Decapoda; family Cancridae; genus Cancer; species Cancer borealis. Next base: position 31,815 of record JAXIVD010001790.1, read on the forward strand.
TAATATGATAATGATAATTATAAAAGTAATAATGATAGTGATTATAATAGTAGTAGTAGAAGTAGTAGTAAGATGGTAATAATAATAGTAATCATAATGATTAAAATATTACTTATTATAATTATTATTGTTGTTATTAATTATTACAAGGAGGATGATAGTATTAATAAGGATAATTTAAAATGAAAATATTAATAAAAATAATGATGATAATTAATAAAAGTAATAATAATATTATTATTAATAATAATAATAACCATAATGACAGGTGGTGGAGTCAGCGGTGGTTGTTATGGTTCACCAATTGGCTTCACATGTTTAGTTTGTCATAATTTTAACCCTTTACCATATGTGGCCGATGACCCTGCCAGGCAAAGGAGGTGGTAATGGTTCCCCCCTGCAGGGCCGTGCAAGTGTTGGTACCTATTAAGTATTCTGTGTGTGTGTGTGTGTGTGTGTTTGTGTGTGTGTGTGTGTGTGTGTGTGTGTGTGTGTGTGTGTGTGTGTGTGCGTGTGTGTGTGTGTGTGTATGTGTGTGTGTGTGTATCCTTATTCTTTCAGTCATATAAAGTTATTTTTCATTATATCAACTTGTCACTGAAGGTTAATTTTGTTAAGTCATTCACAAATTATCGTGCGTCACCAATATACTTTTTTTTTTATCACTAACTAAAAAAACAAAACACTAATAATGATGATAATAATACTTGCTTTCATCACAAGGACAAGTCACACAACCTTGGTATTTCGTGCTAAACAAAATAAATAAGTAGAAAAAAAACATAAATTCAAATAAAACATTATAATTATGTTCGTCCTTATGCATCTAGTGTCGCCTTTAACGTAAGTAATAAGTGTGACCCTCAAGCCCTCTGGTGGCAGGACGAGACAACAGGAGTGATGAGAGTGTGAGACCTGCAGGAGGAAATAATGATAATGAATGTATATCAAGGAAATTAAATGGAAAAGAGGGTGGAAAATAACAGGAGGGAAAGTAATAGCAGACGTGAGGGAAATAAAAGATAATAGAGAGAGAGAGAGAGAGAGAGAGAGAGAGAGAGAGAGAGAGAGAGAGAGAGAGAGAGAGAGAGAGAGAGAGAGAGAGAGAGAGAGAGAGAGAGAGAGAGAGAACCATCCATCTACCTAGCAATGGACTGCCCCCCTGCCCCCCTTCCCCCCCTTCACCTTCCATCTGTTCCCTCCAGGTTTCGAGTGAAGGGCAATTAGAACATTCCTCACGCCGCTCATGGGAAGGGAAAAAACTAGACAGGGGTTATGTGTATTGTCTCCCCCCCTTTCCCTCCCTTTCCCTTCCTCCCCTATCCCTTCCTTCCCCTTCATCTCCCTTTACTTTGAAGCCCCCTTTTGCCCCCTTCTCCTTTTCCTCTTCCTCTTCCTCTTCTTTGCGTCTTCCTATCTTTTTCAGTTTCCTCTTATTTTTGTTTTTTGTTTTTTTGTTTTTTTGTTTTTTTACACTTCACATCTTTATCCTTTTCTTTCTCTTTCCTTCGTTTTCTCTACAAGACGAAAATATATCACCATCACAAGTTTTTTTTTTCTCTCCCTCCTTCTCTCCATCTTCCTCCTCCACTATCCTCCTCATTTATTTACCTTTCCTTCCCTCCCATTTATTTACCTTACCTTTCCTTCCTTCCAGTTCCTCCTCCCATCCCTCCAGTCCTCCATTTTTCTCCCTCCAAGTTGTCCTATTAATCCTTTCCTTTCCTACACTTTCCTCTTAATATTCTCTTCTCTCACTTCATCTATATTTCCTACCTTCTCTCCATCTCTCCATTCTTCCCTACATTCCCTCCATGCTCTCAGTTGTTGAATATTACCTAACCTTTCCTTCAACCTCCTATCAAACTCTTCTTCCCTCCTCCATCATTTCCTCTCTCCTTCCCTCCTTCCCTCCTTCCTTCTTTCTCCATCCATCCTTCCTCCTTTTTCTCCTTTCTTCCTTCCCTTCTTCCCTCTTTCTCTCCTTCCCTTCTTCTCTCTGTCCTTCCTTACTTCCTTCTCTCCCTTTCTCCTTCCATCCTCCTCTCATCTCTCCCAGCCTTCCTTCTACCCTTCTCCTCCTTCTCTCCTCTCCTTTCCTCTCCATCCTTCTCTCCTTCCCTCCTTCCCTCCCACCGGCGGCATGCGACCAGTACTATTTGAACCCTTCTAAGGATTTTTCAGGATGTCTTTGTGGCCTCGCGAGGAAGTCCGTTTTTTGTCTCGAAGAAAATGGGAAACCGGAGGCGGCTATTCATTGGTTCGTGCCGTAGAGAAAAAAAAAAGACAGGCCTATTATGTTTGACTTTTTGGGGGTCCTCCGGGATGGGATATAGAAAACGGTAGATGGGTGAATTTTGCTGATTGACGTAACAAATGGGTGAAAATGGGAGGTGTCAGTTCTCTCTTTTTCTATTTTTTTTTTTTTTTTTTTTTTATAATTAGTAAGGGTAACTGTGGTGGTCTTATTAATTAATGGGTGACGTTTGGTGTTAGGTAAAGGGGAGTGTCTGTTTATTTATTTATTTATTTATTTTTGTCTAAATTATTCCATTGTTATTTGCGTTATTTATTTTTGTCTTGTATTGTTAATGGATTTGTTGTTTTTTATGCATTCAATTCATAAGTTTTTTATTCATATTTATCATATATATATTGAGTCATTTTTTTATATTATTCATAGTCATTAATTTATTCATTCATTCCCTTTTATTTAACAAGAATGAGTAACTTCTTCACTATTATTCATCCATCATTTACATATAATTTTATTATTTACTCAGTGTTTAAGTTACAACATTAGGCAGACAGACGGGACACAGGACAGAAGGCTTGCGTTGCCATTGTCCCGTCAGCCTGTCTCATCCTTAACACAAAGCTATGAGGATAGGCGAGTGTGAGGCGAGACAATAATGAGGAAGAACAGACTACCACTAGGAGGATTGTGTGTATGTGTGTGTGTCTGTGTGTGTGTGTTTGGGTGGCCTAGAATTGTGTATGTATCTGTGTGGGTTCTTTGTCCTATCCCTATCATTGTCCTCATCCTTTTTTTTCCTCCTCCTCCTTCTTCCTCCTCGTTCTGCTCATCTTCCTCCTCTTCCTCTTAAAATCAATGAAAAGTTATTATTTAACAATAAAAACAATGGTGATTCAATCCTGTAAAACTTGTAAGAGGAACAGGTTGTG
>JAXIVD010001790.1:42500-50520 GCA_036785275.1 Cancer borealis
TACAGCTCACTATTCATGCCCCAAAGAAAGAATTAATTACTGAAAATATAATATGCGAGAGGAGGGTACGACACCTGGTGGCTAATTAATAAAGGTGAAAAAAGGTGACAGTGTACGGGGAGGGAGGGAAAGGAAGGGAGAGGAAGGGGTGGAAAGGGGAAGAAAGGGAGGAGGAGGAGGAGGAGGAAGAGGAAAGGAAACAAAAGGAGTATTTGTCTTTAACTTTCATTATTATTTGTTGTTATTCTTTAGTTATTTATTTTCTTTCTTACTTTTTTTTGTGTAATTTTTTTTCTTATTTCGTTTTTTTATTTGACTATTTCTGACGACGATTTTTTTTTCTTCCTAATTTTTAGTTCAAATGTCTAGTTCTCTCTCTATCTCTTTATCTCTTTCTTTCTCTATTTCTCTCTCTCTCATAGTAGTGTGTGTGTGTGTGTGTGTGTGTGTGTGTGTGTGTGTGTGTGTGTGTGTGTGTGTGTATGCGTGTGCGTGTGTATGTGCGTGAACGGCTTCGATTTTCCCCTCTGAATTAAGGTATTGATGGTCAGTGGATCGATAAGTTGTATTTTGTACTGGCATTCATTACTCTCTTTTTTTCTTTACTTTATCTATCGAGGGAGGAGCTTAAATTGAAGGGGGAGGGGCTTAGGGAGGGAAGCGAGGGGAGGGAAGGGAAGAGGAGGGAACCGAGGAGGGAGGGAGGAAGGGTGACAAGGGAGGGCGAGAAATCAGGGAATGGAGGAAGAGAATATAATGATGAAGAGAGAGAAAGAGAGAGAAGGAGAGAGGAGAGAAAGATAGAGTACATAACCAACACTACTACAAACTTCTTCCCTCCTCCTCCTCCTCCTCCTCCTCCTCCTCCTCCTCCTCCAAACGCTTAGGGAGTCATGCAAAGTAATGTTTGTATCGATCTGGCGACAACCTGACCAGAGAAAGGAAGAAGGATGAGGTGTGAAGGAAGGTAGAAGGATGGAAGAATGAGGGAGGTAATGTAAGGATGATAAGGTAGAATGAAGGATAAAGATGTGAAGAATGAAGGAGGAATTATAAAAGATGAAGTGATGAATATAAATAAATCATAAAAAGTCATTGCAATTGGTAATAAAATCGTGTCCAGCAGATATTAAAAAAATTAGTTATGATGTTGAAAGTCAAAGTAAAGAAAAGTACTATTAGAAAAAATATCTCACTCACAAAAACAAGGAAAATATTAAATGTGTATTATTGCAAGATTATCTCCAAGTTGCCGAAGCATTAAAATTGTAATAAAAATAGTAAGGTGTTGCTTTAACTTAATGGCCATTTAATATACTGATGATGTAATCAACAACAACAACAACAACAACAACAACAACAACAACAACAACAACAACAACAACAACAACAACAATAACAACAACAACAACAACAACACGACAACCCACGAAAGAAGGAAAAAAAAGAAAGGAAGAAAGAACAGCGACACTTTATATAAACCAGTTTTAACCACAGTCGAAAAAAAATATATAGTTACAAATTATGCAGAGTAATTTGTTGCATAATTTTTTTTTTTTTCAATCATATATTCTTTTTTCAATTATCATTATTTTTTTCAATTAAATCTCTAGTCTGTGATCGCACTGTGTTTGCATTCATACTAAGACGATATATTGTCAGTTATAAACATTGACTCAACTGTGAAAATATATATATAAATGAACCTAGAAATAGAATAATAAAAGAATTAAATATATATACATACTAAACATAACGCGGGGAGAATGTTATTGGAATTTTATATATTCAATGTTTTATATTTCCCAAACAAGTGACGGTCAAGGGTGGTGGTGTGTGCGCCATCTTGGAACAAAAGACGATCACCGCCAACCCTTGAGTGTGTTTATTATGAAGACATTTTACATCCATTTTCCTTGTCGTTTATTTACATTCGTTATTTATATTTTATTTTGATTCCAATTTGATGCGTCAGTGTATGTTTTGAGGCTTGTCTGGTGCCGCTATGATAGTAATAATAATGATAATAGTAATAGTAATGATGGTAATAATAATAGTAATGATGATAATAGTAATAATAATGATAATAATGATAATATTTTGCATCATCATTTAGTAGTATTATGAGGAGGAGGAGGAGGAGAAGGAAAAGAAGAAAGAAATAATAATAATAAGAAGAAGAAGAAGAAGAAGAAGAAAACTAGAAAGAAGAAGAGAATGATGAAGATGAGGAGAAGGATAAATAGTAATATCTACACACACACACACACACACACACACACACACACACACACACACACACACACACACACACACACACACACACACACACATTACTCATTCACATAACTTTCAAACTTAATAATTTAGCAACTTTATCAGATTAAAGAAATATAACTCAATCCATCGTGTGTGTGTGTGTGTGTGTGTGTGTGTGTGTGTGTGTGTGTGTGTGTGTGTGTGTGTGTGTGTGTGTTTGTTTGTGTGTGTGTGTGTGTGTTTATGGGGACGTAGAGTGCACTAACAAGCCATTAGTAGGAAGGGGAAGGAGGGAGAGAGGGAGACTGCGTGGAGAGAAAGAAAAAGAGAGAGAGAGAAAGGGAGAGAAAAGGAGGAGAAGAATGAAAGAAGACTGTTATGGAGAGAAACGCAAGAAAAAGAAGAAAAAAAAATAAGAGAATGATACTGTGTTTTAGAAAGGGGATGAAAAAAGGGTACTAAGGGGATTGAAAGGGAAAAAAAAAAGGGGGAAAGGGGAAAAGGTAGAGGTACTGAGGTGGTGAGATAATATTATGTCTGCTTAACCTGACTCATAGACAACCAATAAACAGTTGTCCAAAATTACTGCATTAATGGTATACCCCTCTTTACCCCTCACCTCCTTTCCCCTCTTCTCTTTTCCCCTCTTCTCTTTTCCCTTCACCTCCTTTACCCTCTTCTCCTTTACCCTTTTCTCCTTTCCCCTCACCCCCTTTCCCCTCTTCTCTTTTTCCCTCTTCTCCTTTCCCCTCTTCTCCTTTCCCCTCTCCTCTCTTCCCCTCTTTATCTCCTCCAGTGTTATATCTTATTCCTTTTTATTTTCCTCCTCATCTTTGTTTTCCCTATTTTTATTTTTTTCCCTCATCTTGTCTTGTTTTTCTTCTCTTCTCTGCTACATTTTTCCTTTTTTTTCAGAATTGTAGAGTTTTTATGCTCTAGTTTTTGTTCATTTATCTGTCTCTCTCTCTCTCTCTTTCTTTCTTTCTTTCTTTCTTTCTTTCTTTCTTTCTCTCTCTCTCTCTCTCTCTCTCTCTCTCTCTCTCTCTCTCTCTCTCTCTCTCTCTCTCTCTCTCTCTCTCTCTCTCTCTCTCTCTCTCTCTCTCTCTCTCTCTCTCTCTCTCTCTCTCTCTCTCTCCCTCTCTCTCATTTAAATGTTGAGTGATTAATTGAAGTGCTGATAAGGGCTGTGTGTGGTGGTGGTGTTTTTTGTTGTGTGTGTGTGTGTGTGTGTGTGTGTGTGTGTGTGTGTGTGTGTGTGTGTGTGTGTGTGTGTGTGTGTGTGTGTGTGTGTGTGTGCGTATGTGTATGTATGTATGTGTGGGTGAAGAGTTGCGTGTGCTTATATGTGTGCGTCCACCTAAAGTGAATGACATGCTCTTACTTAAAACACACACACACACACACACACACACACACACACACACACACACACACACACACTAACACACACTATCACCTGGCCACGTTAATTACAGGTAATGTGTGTGAGGTGGGCATCACGCTCAGGACGAACTCATTACGCGAAATTAATTTGTTACCTGTGCTGTAGCGGTGTGTCGTGAGGGGGGGAAGAGGGGGGAGGGGGGAGAAGGGGGGCAGGTAAAGTAGAGGGAGGGGGGGAGGGGGATTATGGGCGCGGTTGACTTCTCTATAAAAATGTATGATTAATTACAATATAGTTAATGAGGTCACCCGGTTATACAGTAATGATTTAAGGTACATAGATAGATAGTTAGTTTGATAGATAGACAGATAGATAGATAAATTGATAGAAATATACACCTAAGTACACCATTAGAGTATAATTGGATTTCTTAACTTCATCTTGTCTTATCAAACAGAAGTGGATGTTTTATTTATTATTTTTTGTTGTTGTTTTATTTTTTGTTTATTCGAGACAGTCTTTCATCTTTGCGTCTGTCTCGTCCGTGTTCGTGAAAGAAAGACGAGACGAAAATGAATGACTTTTTAACACGAAACTGTCTGCGTTGAGCGAAGTGGCGAGTGTCCTTTGGAAGTGACGAGAGAGAGAGAGAGAGAGAGAGAGAGAGAGAGAGAGAGAGAGAGAGAGAGAGAGAGAGAGAGAGAGAGAGAGAGAGAGTGAGAGGGAGAGGGAGAGAGAGTTATCCATTAATGAAAAAAAGCAAATATATTAATTAGATATATATAAAAAAAATAAATGATTGAAAGGGAAATAGAAATATTGTAATTCTCTTCTAAATGAAAGTTGTCAGAAAATAGAGAAGAAAAATAATTTGACTTCAGTAAGAAAAAGAAACTGAAGGAAAAGATTGGTATGAAATTAAAGAGAAACTTTCACAAAATACACATAAACAAACACACACACACACACACACACACACACACACACACACACGTCGTCTTCTCTTAATTAGACACACGTAACCATCTCCCTTTACAAATACACATGATTCTCGACCTTTTCCTCTCCTGCACCGAGGATCATATTACACCAACCTCTGACCTCTTACATCTGTGCCCTTCCACCCACTCCTTCCCTCCCTCCTTCCCTCCCTCCCTTTAGCCCTCCATCCTTCCCTCCCTTTCGCTAGTCCGAGAGAAGGAAGGGAGAGAAAGGGTCAATGTGATTATCATATATATTGTCAACTTGAAGGAAACAGGAGGCGAAGGGGCGAGGAGGAGATATTTCTGGCTATCTCCGTATGGATAAATAAATAAGAAAAGGAGATGACAGGACGGGACGGGACGCTCTGATGAAGGTCTAGGAAAATAAGGGAAAGAAAAGATAGGAAAAAAGGAAAATATTAGATGAGGTGTGAGTGGATGTATTGTTTGTGTACGAGTGGATGTAATTCTTTGTTTGTTTTTGTTTGGTATGTGTATTTTTTTCTTATTATTAATGTCTCTCTCTCTCTCTCTCTCTCTCTCTCTCTCTCTTTTATGTGTTTGTTTTGCTTGTTAGCTGTTAAGGTTTACGTGGTGGTTAGTTATCATTGAGGTTAATTGGTATAGATAGTAATTCTTTTTTTGATATGTATATGTGATTTAGGAATATAAGAATAATAGTATGTTAAGTATTAGTGTATTTATTCTCTTCTCTTGATCCTAATTACTTCAAAAACAAGGAATTGGAAGGAGAGAGAGAGAGAGAGAGAGAGAGAGAGAGAGAGAGAGAGAGAGAAAGAGAGAGAGAGAGAGAGAGAGAGAGAGAGAGAGAGAGAGAGAGAGAGAGAGAGAGAGAGAAGAGAGAGAGAGAGAGAGAGAGAGAGACGAGGAGCTAAATATCACAGCCACTCAGTTTATTAGCCTTTCTGCCCAGATAACACACAAACACACACACATTGACATTCTTCATTAAGACACACACACACACACACACACACACACACACACACACACACACACACACACACACACACACACACACACACACACACACACACACACAAAGGCTCAATCCCTCCTGCCACCCTAGGTCAAATAAGCCTTTCTTTCTCCCTTCCCTTAATTCCCCTCTGTCTATCTTCCTCCCTCAAAGCGTGTGACCTCGCCTGTTTGACCCTCGCTCCAGGTCAGGTCATTTTACCAGTAACCTTCCCTCCCCCCTTCCACTAATTACGGCCTCTGACTCCACTAACGAGGGTGAGTTAAGCACCCTTGCGTTTGTAAATTAAGGGAACTGAGGGGAAAATAGTGCTAGGTTACGAGGCTTAAGTCGTGGCCGAGGGGAAGGATACGAACGCGGCTCCTGCAGATGGACACAGATGGCTCCTTGGGAAAATAAGACAATCTAAGGGAGGGGAAAAAAGAGGGGAAAGGAGGAGGTGCAGGGAGGAGAGGATAGAGGAAAGGAAGGAGGAGCGGCTCGGCCAAGTTCCAATATCTCTTCTCTCTTTCCTCCTCCTCCTCCTCTCCTCCTCCTCCTCCTCCTCCTCCTCCTCCTCCTCCTCCTCCTCCTCCTCCTTCTCCTCCTCCTTTTCCTCCTCTTCCTTTCCAAAATGCCGACATTGTGTGAACTGATTAGGAAAACCTGAGCCCCCTTTTTCTCTTATATTCTCTCTCTCTCTCTCTCTCTCTCCTCTCTCTCTCTCTCTCTCTCTCTCTCTCTCTCTCTCTCTCTCTCTCTCTCTCTCTCTCTCTCTCTCTCTCTCTCTTGAAGCTTTTTGGAAAATTGGGTACAAATACATTTTCTTTTATCTCAAATGCGTTTTCTTCTTGGTTTCCTTTCTATATATTATTTTTTTTTTTTCACTTTTAGTAATTTTTTTTTGAAGTGCGAGTTTAATTTACACTTCATCATCCCCAAGAAAAAACACTAAAATCAACGTTATTTCCATTTAGTTTATTTAATTTTTTGTATTATTCTTTTGGGGACGAATTGAAGTCTCGTCGAAATCTCCAATGAATTCACACATGATATAAAAAAAAAATGGAATAAGATTGATGAAAATATTTTCCTTCCTTTTCCATTTTTTCGAAGAGGGGAGTGTTGAGGGGAAGGAGGGGGAGAGGGGCAATGGAGGAGTATTATTTTTTCCCTCCCTCTTTCGTTCCTTCTCTTACCTCCACTGCCTCCACTAATACCCCCAACGGCGGCTCCTCCACCTCTCCCTCCGCCTCCTCCACCGAACCCTTCTCATTAGCCAAAAATCGAAGGAGCAGCAGCTTTACCCAACCCCTTTTTCTGCTGACCAATGGCGGAGCAGGACCGGCCGCACCCCACTGCCAGCCGCACGATGATGTCAAAATACTCGCTACTTTCATCTTTTTAACCACCCTGGCGCCCTTCCCCTCCTTCTCCCCTCGCGGCAAGGACTCACGCTGAGATAAAGTAACGTTTGATATCAAGAAAATAGGCGTGAGTGATGTGGAAATTGTATAAAATTGCTAAATACTGAAAATAAGTAGCAAGGTTTGAGCGGCAAGGGAGAGAGGGACGAGTGGAGGGAGGGAAGAGGGGGTTTGGTGAGGGGAGTCAGGGTGGGGAGGAGGTTAAGGGGGGAAGAGGAAGGGGGAAGGGGGAAGGAGAAGGGGTATTGGTAGGCATCGCGCGCTGCTGGTCAAAGGAATCTAATAATGTCCAGTAGGATCAGATGCCAGCCGGATGGTGCCCGATCCTACCTCTTGTTTATTACAGAATATTTTGTTAGTTTCTGCCTCCCCTAACCTTTACTCTGCTCTCCTCCTCCTCCTCCTCCTCCTCCTCCTCCTCCTCCTCCTCCTCCTCCTCCTCGCAACAGCCTGCATCCTACACATTACCTTCCCTTTATCCTACTATTTATATTCCTTCCTCTCTCTCCTACCCTCTTCCTTACTCTTTCTCTTCCTTCCTTCCTTCCTTCCTCCTCGGCCCTCCTTTATTATTCCTTCCTTCATCCCATCACACGCCTTTCCTTCCTACTCCCCTTCCATATAACGAACATTTATCCCTTTCTCCATCCATCCATCCCCCCCCTTACCCTCTACCCCCCTTCGTCCCTTCTCCCCTTCCCTCCCAAACTCCCAAACATTCCCACAACCCCCCTTACACCTCCTCCTCCTCCTCCTCCTCCTCTTCCTCCTCCTCTTCCTCCCTCTCACCACCCTACTCATGCCGCCCTCCCCTCCCCTCCCTCCCTTCCCTCCCACTCTTCCCTCCTCTCCCTCCTGTTAGTATTACATTGAAAAATATTAACTGAGGAAGGGAAACTATGCAATAACTACCAAGGTATTTTTTGATCCCTCGACAGCGATTTTGATAGAGTGAAATGTGTTACTGTATTTTTGTATTTTATGTGTC
>JAXIVD010001790.1:50720-74998 GCA_036785275.1 Cancer borealis
ACTCCTTCTCCTTTTCCTCCTCCTCCTCCTCCTCCTCTTCCTCCTCCTCCTGGTGCATGTAATCAGTAGCCTTGCGTGTTATCTACAACTGATACTACCGACACACTCAACGGTTCCCTAAACAAGGCTATGGTTGGGGGCAGGGGAAGGGGGGCCAAAGGGGGGGACGACAGCCCTTACGACACAACTCAAGTGGACACGAGGAGGATTACAAAGGATTACAAAAGGATTACAGAAGGATTACAAAAGGATTACAAAAGGATTACAAAAGGATTATAAACTAGTCCTTTGTTATTATTGTTTGTTTGTTTATACTTCCTCTTTTCCCTATGCTGGCAAAAGGAGGAGGAGGACGAGGAGGAACACATAGGAACACATAGGAAGAACAAACAGCAACAGGCCTACTGGCCCTTACGAGGCTGTTTGTGATAAACTAGACTACACTATCTAATCTGGGATGAAGGATACAGGATAGTAAGGGTGAGGGATTCTCCCACCAGCCACGACTGGCAGGAGAGGAAGGCCAACCATGCAATATAAGTAAAAATAAATAAATAAATGCGTGGAATTAGATTAGACTAGCCTATTACTACTGTCACTAACACTACTACCTGGCAAGCGATGTCAGGCCCCTAGCAACGTCCTTCCGAATCGAGATTTTGTAATTACTGTACATTAGAAGGAACTTGCTCAAAGTTTACTATGTTGACGAATAATGTTTTAGTTGCGGATTGGCTTCTAAGTATTTGTCCAGTCTATTTTTGAATGTATTAATTGTTTTACTGTCGACGACATTGGCGGGCAGGGAGTTCCAAACGTTAACGATCCGATTGAAAAAGAAATGTTTGGCTTCGTTTGATGTGAATCTTTTACCAGTAATCTTAAAAGTATGACGTCTTCTTGTTATATTTGATCGATCAAAAGTAATGTAATCTTCTGCATTGATATTATCAAATCCTTTAATTATCTTGAACATTTCAATTAAATCTCCTCTCATCCTTCGTTTTTCGAGGCTGAATAAGTTTAATTCTTTAAGTCTTTCTTCATAAGGTTTATTTCTCAGCCTTGGAATCATTTTCGTTATTCTACGCTGGACTCTTTCCAGTTTGTCAATGTCCTTTCTGTAATATGGGGACCAGAACTGTACGCAATATTCAAGATGAGGTCGTACTAGTGAATTATGCAGTTTTAATATGACTTTTTCTGATTTATTTTCGAAAGTACGCCCAATAAAGCCGATCAATCTGTTAGCGGTTTTAACTACCTCTGAGCAATGCTGACTGGGTTTTAAATCGCTTGATATTGTGATTCCTAGATCTTTTTCCTTGTTCACTGCAGAAAGTAGTTTTCCATTCATTTGGTACTGAACGTGATCATTATTTCTTCCGATATGTAGTACCTTACATTTATCAACGTTAAATTTCATTTGCCATTTATTGGCCCAAGACGTTAGTCGATCAAGGTCTGATTGTAAGACTTCTCTGTCACTTGTCGAAGTTACTTTACTGGCAATTTTCGTATCGTCAGCGAATTTTGATATTTTGCATGAGATCCCATCATCTATGTCATTAACATATATCAGAAACAAAATAGGGCCAAGTACTGAACCCTGTGGTACGCCACTTTTTACGTTTAACCATTGAGAGGAGACACCGTTTAAGACTACTCTCTGTTTACGTTCAGAGAGCCAGTCCTGAAGCCAATTGTAGATGCTACCAGAGATACCGTGAGTCTTTAGTTTGTTAAGCAATCGTTGATGGGGAACTTTATCAAAGGCCTTTTGAAAATCCAGATATATGATGTCTACTGCTCTGCTTTCATCGTACGTGTCAAAAACATTGTAAAAGAAGTCTAATAAGTTAGTTAGACATGAACGTTTATTACGGAAACCATGTTGTGAGGGTTTAATTATATCGTTGTCTTCAAGGAATTTCACCATATTGTCACGAATGATTGTCTCCATTAATTTACATACTACTGACGTCAGACTGATTGGCCTATAATTTCCGGGTTGTGACTTGTCTCCCTTTTTGAAGATTGGGGTTACATTAGCACGTTTCCAATCTGATGGAACTTTACCAATCCTTAAGGATTTATTGAATATGATTGCAAGCGGTTTACTGATCTGATGCTTGACCTCTTTCAAGATTTTCGGGGAAATTTTATCTGGTCCAGGGGTTTTATTAGTTTTCATCTTATCGATTTTTTGTTCAACGTCATTTTCTACGATGAGTAAATCATTTAAGAAGTTTTCGGTTCTTCTAGTCTCGAGTGGTTGAAACGATGAACAATCCTCTTCCGTAAATACGGATGCAAAAAAGTTGTTTAGGATTGTAGCCATTTCATTTTCGTCGTTTGTGTGATTTCCTTGTCCTTTAGTAAGTGGACCGATATTACAGGTAAGGGCTTTTTTACTCTTAACAAAACTATAAAATTCTTTAGGATTAGATTTACATGATTCCGCTATATATTCTTCAAGGTTATTTTTGCTGCGCTTTATTAGTCTCTTAGTTTCGCGACGAACTCTGTCAAACTCAACTTTGTCATCTTGGTTTTTAGTTGATATATACTTATCGTACGCGTGTTTTTTGAGAGAGAGAGAGAGAGAGAGGCTGTTTTTTATCTCATCGTTCCACCATTTTGGTTTATTCTTCCTTGCTGAACGTCTGTAACGATACGGTACACATACTCTAATAGCTTCGTTCAGCTTTGTGGTAAAGGCCTCCCATGACCTATCAATATCTGATTCTGACTCTGACAACAGTTCACTCCAGTCAGTGTCTTCTAGAATTGTCCGCATTCTGGTGAAATTTGCCCTTTGGTAATTTGGTACCCTCTCCTTACTGTCATTTACTTTTATTTCCTTCATTTTCAAGTTGAACGTAATTATCCGATGGTCGCTTGAGCTGAAAACTGGGCCAACATTTACGTTGCTGACTATCTCTTCGCTTGTTGAAAGAATGAGATCAAGGGTATTTAAGTCGCGCGTCGGTTCATGAACGTGTTGATGTAATTCGCTCTCTAATAAATTCGTGTACAGGTCGTGTCCTGCATGTGATCTTAACGGATTTCCCCATCTCGTTACTGGCAAGTTAAAATCGCCCATAATGATTGTTTCACATTGACTAATTGTTTCGGAGATTGATTCGAAAAGCAAACAGTCAATTTCAGCGGGTCTTCCTGGTGGAGGAGGAGGAGGAGGAGGAGGAGGAGGAGGAGGAGGAGGAAGAAGAGGAAGATATTACCTAAACTTTATCTTTTTTTTCTCTATATTATTAATCAACACTTAGTTTTAACAATAAAAATAGAAGAAAAGAGAAAGAAAAATATTAAGTCAATACGTAACATCAACAATCTTAAAATATTCCACCTCGAGTTATTATAAATATTTCATTCCCTTCATTCAAACCCAAAAATAATAATAACAAAAAAAATAATAGTAATAATAATAACAATAATGATAATACATTTCTCGCCAACTTGCAACAAACACTTTCAAAGACTTAATTAATATATATAGGTGTAATACTTTCCTTTACTAATTAACTATCCTGTATTTAATTACTAGCAATATCACCTGTACTTTGTCAATCCACCTGTCACCTGTTGAACACCTGAGAGGAAAGTAATTAATATATTTGTTTTACCTTGAGAGAGGGAAAAATAGAAAGAAAGAACGTTATTTTATCTCTACAAACTGTGCTCATTGATAAGTATTTTCAAGTGCAAGGAGATTAAATACATCAGACGCGTGTGTGTGTGTGTGTGTGTGTGTGTGTGTGTGTGTGTGTGTGTGTGTGTGTGTGTGTGTGTGTGTGTGTGTGATCACGTGACTTGGTTGTGAAGGGTTAGTAGAGAGAGAGAGAGAGAGAGAGAGAGAGAGAGAGAGAGAGAGAGAGAGAGAGAGAGAGAGAGAGAGAGAGAGAGAGAGAGAGAGAGAGAGAGAGAGAGAGATCACATTGAAATATAGATAACACACACACACACACACACACACACACACACACACACACACACACACACACACACACAGACACACACACACACACACACACACACACACACACACACACACACACACACACACACACACACACACACACACACACACACACACACACTATAAGATTTTATCCTGTTTCAAAGAGTAAGAAAGAGGATTGGAATAAGAAAAACGTAGGATTGAAACGATGCCTAATTAATAGATGACTGAGACAGCATGAATAATTATCAAGACATACTATTATAGATGCTTTTATCACGTAATAAAATATAAAATTAATGATGTGTCTCAAATATAAACTCTAATACTTGAAATGATTTGATTTGGAGGAAGAGAATTTGTAAAACAAGTGAATCTCAAACAGTATTTCTTTTTTTCAGAATTGAGTTGAATAGATATAAGCTTTGAACACACGACAAGACAACAACAACAACAAAAACAAGTGAAGTGCACATCCTACTTACAACAACTTAAAATGATAACACACACACACACACACACACACACACACACACACACACACACACACACACACACACACACACACACACACACACACAAACACAAACAATTTCAAACCTCGACAAACTGTAAAAATCCGAGACTATGCGGCGACTATGACGATGATGATGATTATAAAAACGTAACACTTTCTGCGCGTGGAAGGATCAGTGGATGAGGCAGTGGAGGGGATGGGCGGGCACGGTGAGGCTTGCTATATAAGTGGGTGGATGAACTGACGAGGATGAGGAGGAGGGAGAGGAGGAGGTGCTAGGGTAGAAAAAGGGGAGAGTGTGGGTTAGAGTGCAAGATTAGGAGAGAGAATGTAATGGGTTAGGATGTGTGTAGGGTGCTAGGGTGGGTTAGAGTGCTAGAGTGTGGGTTAGAGTAGTGTGTGGGTTAAGTGAGGATGTGTGAAGGCTATAATCTGAGTCGTTCATACACTGACGAAGCGACTGCAGCTGCCTTGTAATGTGTGAGATTTAATAGGGAAAGAAAGGGAAGGACAGGAAGGAGAATGAATAGTGAAGCTGCGATCAGCTCACTCGTGTTATGTCTAGCACTGCACGCCTTCCTCTCCCTCTCTCTCTCTCTCTCTCTCTCTCTCTCTCTCTCTCTCTCTCTCTCTCTCTCTCTCTCCCTCTCCCTCTCGCTCCCTCTCGCCTCCCTCTGCAAGCCTAACTATATTTTCCTAACTACTACTAGCACGCATCCCTCTCTCTTTCTCTGTCCCTGTTATCTATTATCTTCTCTTATCTATATTGTGACCGGTCAAGATGATGATTGTGAGTGTATGTACCTGTGTGTGTGTATGTGTTTTTGGTGATTGTAATGTGATAGTTGACGTGTATGTGTGTGTGTGTGTGTGTGTGTGTGTGTGTGTGTGTGTGTGTGTGTGTGTGTGTGTGTGTGTGTGTGTGTGTGTGTGTGTGTCTGTGTGTGTAGATGATATATACACCATACATGTATTTTGATAAGAGAATATATCGGTGTGGTAGATATACATAGATAATAATACATTTTTCTCCATTACCTATATCTATACCGCCCCAACCAGCCAGCTAGCGCCCCCCTTCCCCTCCTCCTCCATGATAATAATGACAGATATCTTCTCGCTAATCTATATGCCAACATTTCACGGGAGAAAAGAATAATAAGAAATAAATACAAAACAAATAATACGCATAATAAAAAAAATGTCAATACAAAACAAATAATACGCATAAAAAAAAAACTATATATATGTATATATATATATATATATATATATATATATATATATATATATATATATATATATATATATATATATATATATATATATATATATATATATATATATGTATATATATATACATATATATATATATATATATATATATATATATATATATATATATATATATATATACATATATATATATATATATATATATATATATATATATATATATATATATATATATATATATATATATATATATATATATATATAGACCGCATAAATTACTTCCATTTTAACACTTATAAACACTACAGGATATTCCCCTTAAAAAGAGAGGAGAGAGAGAGAGAGAGAGAGAGAGAGAGAGAGAGAGAGAGAGAGAGAGAGAGAGAGAGAGAGAGAGAGAGAGAGAGAGAGAGAGAGAGGAGGAAAGGTTATGAATAGTAGTTATTGAAAGTAATAGATCCAGCCTTGGGGAATCGTAACCTCTTATCAGATGTATCCTGACTCTACCACCTGCTCATTTCTCTCTCTTATTTCTAGCTATAATACACTGTTCCCTGGGGCGCAAGTCACTGCTTAATTGAACTCCTAAATCCCTCACACTATATGACCTTCCTAAGTAATTGTCATTTGTGTAGTCTACAGACCTATTACCTTTACCTACGCTCATAATGCTACACTTGTTAACATTAAATTGCATCAGCCAGATGCAGTTCAATGTCAACAAGTGCAGCACCATGAGCGTAATACATATATATACGTGATATGCAACACCACTTGTGCCCTAAGTATTATAATTATCAATCAGTAATATAATCAGATTGCATTGCCTAGCGTCAGCTGAGTGTGTGTGTGTGTGTCTATGGATGTGCACCTATCCGGTATACCGACATACCAGGGACGTATATTCAGGGTGTGCTAGGTGTGCGCCGCACATCTTCAGCCAGAGAGAGAAATGCATGATAGTTATAAATAAATTCAGCAGTAAGTAAGAAACGATATTTTTCTTATTGCTTTTAGCCCTGTTATAATATTTTGCATTATAGGTGTTCTGTAGAAGCACTGCACACCCAATAATCAATTGTATCATTATGTAGCATAGCGCGTACGATGGAATGGGAGGGCACACTGTTGAAAATATGGAGCTGGGTGTGCGGCTCTAGCAATGTTCACTGCTTATGTTCGTTTTTGCTGTGGAAATTTTATATTTGCTAGAAGGTATAAAGTGTCTTTGCCATTCATTATATGGACATAATTAAAACTTGCAGGAATTAGATTGAGTGCAACCTAAGTCATGGACTCTCTTACCGATGAAACAACGGAAGTTGAGTTGCCAAGTAGCCCAAGTTATACTAATTTACTAACAGTTTCATTGACACCAGTGTCGGGGGAGCATGTGCATTTCCCTTGGCTAGATAAATGACAGAAGTTGTAATTATTATTGTTGCAGTGTGTTTGCATCTTAATGATGGCGTTACTCAATTAATGCTATTGGCTATGCTTTCACTAGTGTCCGCTAGATGTCGCCCCCATCATACAAATTTCCCGCCTGGCTGGTTGAGTTATGTTATGCTGTGTATTAATTCAATTTACAAGGTAATTAATAGTTTGTTTTATACGTAATTGAACGAGTGAAGTGTGTGAAGAGAGCTGAACAAGTATCTGAGGTTGAATTTGCAGTGTGTTATTAAGGTAAGGAGATATAATCAGTGCTTAACCTAACCATATATTAACCACTTATTATTATCATTATTATTATTATTATTATTATTATTATTATTATTATTATTATTATTATTGGTGTTATTATTGGTGTTATTTTACATCTTCACCAGAATGATACAGACAGACTAAGGACAGGCTCCCTCCCACCCTGGTCCCTCACCTAACCGCCCACCCCTCCCTGGCCCCCATACTTAACCGCCCACCCCTCCTTGACCCTATACTTAACCGCCCACCCCTCTCTGGCACTCATACTTAACCGCCCACCCCTCCCTGACCCTATACTTAACCACCCACCCCTCCCTGGCTCCGATACTTAACCACCCACCCAACCCTGGCCCCTATACTTAACCGTCCACCTCTCCCTGGCCCCTATACTTAACCGTCCACCCTTCCCTGGCCCCTATACATAACCGCTCACCCCTCCCTGGCCCCTATACTTAACCGCCCACCCCACCCTGGCCTCTATACTTAACCGCCCACCCCTCCCTGGCACCCATACTTAACCGCCAACCCCTCCCTGGCACCGATATTTAACCGCCCACCCTTCTCTGGCCCTTGTATTTAACCGCCCACCCCTCCCTGGCCCCTATACTTAACTGCCCACCCCTCCCTAGCCCCCATACTTAACCGCCTACCCCTCCTTAGCCCCCATACTTAACCGCCCACCCTTCCCTGGCCCCTATACTTAACCACCCACCCCTCCCTGGCCCCTATACTTAACCGCCCATCCCTCCGTGCCCCCATACTTAACCGCCCACCCTCCCTGGCCCCAATACTTAACCGCCCACCCCTCCCTGGGCCCCATACTTATCCGCCCACCCCTCCCTGGCCCCTATACTTAACCGCCCACCCCTCCCTGCCGCCATACTTAACCGCCCACCCCTCCCTGTCCCCATACTTAACCGCCCACCCCTCCCTGGCCCCTATACTTAACCGCCCACCCCTCCCTGGCGCCCATACTTAACCGCCCACCCTTCCCTGGCCCCCATACTTAACCGCCCATCCCTCCCTGGCACCCATACTTAACTGCCCACCTTTCCCTGGCCCCTATACTTAACCGCCCACCCCTCCCTGGCCCCTATACTTAACTGCCCACCCCTCCCTAGCCCCCATACTTAACCGCCTACCCCTCCTTAGCCCCCATATTTAACCGCCCATCCCTCCCTGGCCCCTATACTTAATCGCCCACCCCTCCCTGGCCCCTATACTTAACCACCCACCTCTCCCTGGCACCCATACTTAACCGCCCACTCTCTCTGGGCCCTATACTTAACCGCCCACCCCTCCCTGGCCCCCATACTTAACCGCCCATCCCTCCCTGGCCCCTATACTTAACCGCCCACCTCTCCCTGCCCCCATACTTAACCGCCCACCCCTCCCTGCCCCCATACTTAACCGCCCACCCCTCCCTGGCCCCCATTCTTCCTCCTCCTCCTCCTCCTCCTCCTCTTCCTCTTCCTCTTCCTCTTCCTCTTCCTCTTCATCCTCCTCCTCCTCTTCCTCTTCCTCTTCCTCTTCCTCTTCCTCCTCCTCCTCTTCCTCTTCCTCTTCCTCCTCCTCTTTCTCTTCCGCCCATCCCCCCCTGCCCCCATACTTAACCGCCCACCCTCCCTGGCCCCCATACTTAACCGCCCACCCCTCCCTGGCCTCCATTCTTCCTCTTCTGCCTTCTCCTCCTCTTCCTCTTCCTCTTCCTCTTCCTCCTCTTCCTCTTCCTCTTCCTCTTCCTCTTCCTCTTCCTTCTCCTCCTCCTCCTCCTCCTCCTCCTCCTCTTCATCCTCATTCTCATCCTCATCCTCCTACTACTACTACTACTATTATTATTATTATTATTATTATTACTATTACTACTAGGCTGCTACTACTACTACTACTACTACTACTACTACTACTACTACTACTACTATTACTATTACTATTATTATTATTATTATTATTATTATTATTATTACTACTATTACTACTAGGCTACTACTACTACTACTACTACTACTACTACTACTACTATTATTATTATTATTATTATTATTATTATTATTACTATTACTACTATTCCTACTACTACTACTACTACTACTACTACTACTACTACTATTACTACTACTATTACACGCGCGCGCGCACACACACACACACACAACCAAAGGGGTGGCCTGTCACCCCGAGTAGCATAGAAAATGGGGGGAAAAATTAATGGGGTACTTGTGTAAAATTTGTCTTTGTGTAAATTTGTTTGTAGATTTTCAGCCTAACTGGCTGCCACTATAAAGTAAATTAAAAATTAAACCGTTTATTATTATAATTATTATTACACACACACACACACACACACACACACACACACACACACACACACACACACACACACACACACACACACACGGTCCGCTAGCGTAGTGGTTAGCGCACTCGGCTCACAACCGAGGGGCCAGGGTTCGATCCCCTGGGCGGACGGAGAATATTTGGGCGAGTCTCCTTTCACGTGTAGCCTCTGTTCACCTAGCAGTGAATAGGTACGGGATGTAAGTCGAGGGGTTGTGACCTCGTTGTCCCGGTGTGTTGTGTGTGAGTGGTCTCGGTCCAACCCAAAGATTGGTCACTATGAGCTCTTTCCATAGGGGGACGGCCGGCTGTCTCGAGAGACACCAGCAGCAGACTGTGACAGTGAATAACACACACACACACACACACACACACACACACACACACACACACACACACACACACACACACATACACACATACACACACACACACACCAGTAATTAAGTAATTAGGTATATAATAGTTATGGACTGAATCAGTGTTCAGCACACCCAGTGACAGAAACCACCATACGCCACTGCGACATACAGGTATTTTCGGGACGGCATTACAGGCATTAGAAGCCCTTCGGTATACCGGTATTTTTGTCGATATTTGCCGATTCGTCAGTCTTTTAGCCCACCAACCCACCAATACACACTCACAACACAACTCACTCACCTTCATCTCTATCCTTGTAGGTCATCATGTCCTAACGCTTCTAAATACAACCTCAGAAGTGTTTGCTTCTAACATCTTTCCTACCACTGATGTTAAACTAATTGGGCGGTAGTTACTACTTTATGCCTTATCTCCTTTCTTGAATATAGGAACTACATTTGCCTGCCTCCATAGCCTAGGAACTACTCCTGTGTCTAGTGATTCTCTAAAAAGCATCGCAATAGGTTCAACAGTTCTTCTCTACATTCCCTAAGAATCCTTGGAAAAATATCGTCCGGCCCTGGAAATTTAATCTTTTTAAGTCTATCTATTTCCTTGCTAACTACTTCCCTACTTATGGCTATTTCGCTTAATTTATCATCCTCTTGTTCCCTAAAGATCTGTACTGGCTCCAGTTCCCTACCCGACTCTTCTTGAGAAAATACGGACAAGAAGTATTTATTTAATTCCTTACTAATTTCCTCACCTCACACGCGTTCTAACCTTTATTTATCACTTTTAACACCACCACTTAAACACTTACCAGCTGTCATGGTGTTTAGTATTGAATGGAGTGTTTGTTATAATTCCTATAAGGGTATGAGCTTTCTATCCATTAAATGCAGTCCCAAACGCACACGCCACCACAAACGCACACGCCACCACACACGCACACGCCACCACACGCGCGCACGCTACCACACACCCACACACCCAAAGCGAAACTGACTCGTCTGACTGTCCTAAGTTCCTTTCATCACGTCTATACACATTTACGGTTTTACATATTAACTGTTTATTCCGAAGAATTATAGTGAAGATAAGTTAGTAGTTAATTATAGGCTCCAAAAATTATAGTCTTGTCAGTG
Organism: Cancer borealis; assembly: GCA_036785275.1. Taxonomy (NCBI): domain Eukaryota; kingdom Metazoa; phylum Arthropoda; class Malacostraca; order Decapoda; family Cancridae; genus Cancer; species Cancer borealis. Next base: position 62,011 of record JAXIVD010001790.1, read on the forward strand.
CATTTAAGCCAAATTATTATACAGCAACTATAAGAACATGAGACTACAAAAGGCCAGTTGGCCTACTCGAGGTAGCTCCTGTGAACCTAAAAACACCCACTACCATCTATCGTCGCTGTCCATGAATTTATCCAACCTATTCTTAAAACCACCTATAGATTCTGCACTCATTTTGTATTCTCACATAAAACATCAAACTTCATCTCTACCTTCCAGTATGCACTCAACTTTCTCAATCTGGTTGTCTTGCCAAGTTTCCAAGCAGACCCGTTACGTAGATTAGTAATATTTGATGCAATCTAGAAACTACTCCTGCACAAGCAAAATGAGAGAGAGAGAGAGAGAGAGAGAGAGAGAGAGAGAGAGAGAGAGAGAGAGAGAGAGAGAGAGAGAGAGAGAGAGAGAGAGAGAGAGAGAGAGAGTAAAAAATGAGTTACCCTCCTATTACTATACAATAAACACATTTTCATCTCCAATAGTCATATCCTCAGTTTCAATCATATTTCCTCTTTACAGTCCATTTCCAATAAGTTAAAGTTAGTGAAGCCAAGTTAAGTTATATTACTAGTGCAAGACGTAGAACATAAGAAATAAGAAAATAATTAGGCTGTAAAAGGCCAGTTGGTCTACTAAAGGCAGCTCATGTGCACCTAACACTTACCATTAATATCCTTTACATACCATCAGTTATTAAGTCTTAGATGCTTTAATGGATACAAATAATTATACCATACATTAGAAATCACCAAATTAATCTGAAATGAGTAAAGACTAACACAACCTCCCCTTAATTAACCTAACTACACACACACACCCCTTACATTATTTTAATCTCAACCTAACCAGACACTATGGATACAGATAATTATACCATACATTAAAAAACACCTCAAACCAATCTGAACCAAATTAACAGACTAACATTCACTTACCAAAACTTTAACCTCAACTTAATCTCTCTCTCACACACACACACACACTTCCCTTTGCAATACATTTGGGTCGTATAAAACACTTGAAGTCTGTATTATATTCCTTTATTACAAACGTTTACTCTTTCTTGACTGCCTTGTATGTCCTGCGGCGAGCCTTCTTGAATGGCTGAGTGCGCTGGGACCTCAGAATGGCGGAGGCACGACGCAGGGCAGCCTAAGGGTAGGGAACGAGTGCATGTTAGGTTAAGGTAATGGGAAGAAGATGAGTTTTGAGACGAGTTTTGGGGTTAATGATAAGAGGAAGGATGAGAACGACAAATTACTAAGACAAAAATAATAAGAAATAGATTAAAAAAACACAGAATAAACCTTAAACAATACTAATCATAACAACACACACAAGAGAGAGTACATGATTAAGCGCTAACGAACACCTAGAGAATAAAAAAATAAAAAATACACAAAATAAAAAATAAAATATATACTAACCTAAAAACAATATCAAACATAATAATTAATAAAAATACATAATATAACCATTACCAACACCCCCCACCCCGCCCCTCATGTCATCCATCATCCACTCACCATCTTGAGGTCCTTCCTGTAGCTGTTGTAACGGATGAACCGGCGGATGGAGTTGAGTGCACGGCGCGGCCCAGCCTTGATAGTGGTCTTCACTACATTCTTGGCCGGCTTGCACTGGGGGGGAACAAACACACACACACACACACACACACACACACAATAAGTAAGGAATGAAATGCAAGGTAGTAAGGAAATTTCAATACAATCAGTAATGGAAGAGTGTAATGTAAGGTAATAATCAAGTTTCAATACAATACAATACAATAAATAAATGTAAATAATGTTCTCAGGTTTCAATACAGTAAATAAATAAATAAATAAATGTAAATCCTGTTCCATAAAGGTAAAAATAACAGGAAAATTAATGGTGAAAAAATAATCACATTCTAAGTCAGCAATAAAATGTACTGCAATAAAGAAGTTATAATACGATAAATAAATAAATAAATAAATAAACGTAAATCTTGTTCTATTAAGGGATGAAAGTAACAGGAAAATTACATGGGGAAAAAAATTATAGTAGAAATTGCCAGCCAGAATCAGTTATAAAGAAGACGACGAAAATAAATAGTAGAGAAGAGAAGAGAAGAGAAGAGAAGAGAAGAGAAGAGAAGAGAAGAGAAAAACAAAATCAAAATCCCTCCCTCCCTCACCTGGTACTTAGCAGTCTTGTGTGAGATGATGATTCCTTTGCCACCAGATGCAGGTTCAATGCCGATCACCTTCCTTCTGCAGAGTCCATTGTAACGAGGGCTGTTCACGTTCTTCAGGTTGTTAGGCTCCTGTACGCACACACGCACACACACACACACACACACATACATACACACACAAGGAAAGGTTACTTGTTATTATTATTCATTTATTAGTAGTTATTAGCGATTGAATTAACATTATTTCACTATTTTATGATCTGTTTGTATTACTTCTGCCCTTTGGGTTAAATAAAACTCTCATTATTATCATCATTAACAAGACAAGGTTACGTATCATTTATTCTATTATTAGTTATTAGCGATTAAATTATCCTTATTTCACTATTCTATTATCTGTTCATGTTATCTATGGCTTCGGGTGAAACAAAATTATTACTATTACTATCATTATTTCACGTATAGCATTGAGAGAGTAAGCTGGCGACAACCTTTCACCCAGTCCCTCGTTCTCCTCCTCCTCCTCCTGTAACACTTGCTTACCGTTGAGAAAGGCTTCGTCACATTCCTCTTCTTCAGGAGGTGAGCATGACTGTTCCTGATGACCTGCCAACACAAGTCAGAAGACATCTTGGCACGTTTTCTGTAACAATAAAAAATAAACATTCATTACAAAATATAACACTCCAATAAATGCCTGATATTGACACCCGCACTGACATATTTATTCTTTAGATATAAACTACAATTATTTATGGCAGATGACGTATAGTGTGTCTAATTCCACATAGGACGACAAAGTACGTATTATTTCCATTCTCATCACTTTTGACATGGATAAGGAATAGTTCTTTATATTTTTCTATCTACAGTTTATCATCCATCGCCAATTATGTGTGTAGGTGCAGCATTGATTGAACAAAATATCATGTTATTCCATCCCTACCATGAAGTTTTGTTGATAATGTAACTATTATATCATGTCATTATCACTGCAATTTTCTTCTTTATAACTTAACCAAACCCAACCTAACCTAATCTCGCATAAGCTCTTCTCCAAAAGGAAATAAAACCAGATTAATTAAAAACACAGAAACTCATATGCAAAGAATAGTTTTATGCTCACAAGATGAAAACCTAACACGATTTAACCTGTGTGGGGGGATTCGCTCCCTTCATCCCCCCTAAAAACCACCCCCATTACATTGATCTTTTAAAATAATATACGAGGAAGAAATACATCAAGATTATGCGATAGGAAGCTCGTCTATTAAGTGGGTGTCCTTGAGGGTGAGACGGGTGTAATACTGTAAAAATACCAAGCTAACCGTACCATTAACAATCAACTTAATAATATCTACAAGTGCAACAGCTGCCTTGTGTTGCATTACATGGTTAAGAAGATAATGATTGTGGTTTTGTTAGGTTAGGTTAGTAATTACTGTCGTGTTGTTAGGTTAGAAATAATACAAATAAAACATACAACTAATAAGTAACAAACACAATAAGATGAAAAAGTATGATGAATGCATACAACACAATTAAAACAAGCAACACACAGCCATAACAACACAACTTCCCGTCTTTACACAACACACAGAGGCGCCATCATCACCATTACGACTTGAAACCCATCATTTAAACCCTAATGACTGTAACAAGCAGTAATTAGGAGTCACAATACTGGCCTTTCATTCTCAAATTATCACCTTCGTTCTTATGGGTATATAATTGATTTTGTAGTTTGACACACACACACACACACAGAACAACAATAATAATGGGGAATAATGAAGCAAACCACTATCATACTAATATTATCCCGGCAAGCATTCACATAAAATTTAATAAATACTCCTAAACTTAGAAAATTCAACATTACATTTACTCCAATTTACCAAGCTAGTTAATATAGAATAAAACACTCAAAATGACAATATATTCACTAAGTTATAGGTAAGAAATTATTAAGAATTCTATGTCAGGTATACTATAAAATTTTGAGTGTTTGCTCTGAAAACCTAACACATGTTCCTAGTGTTATTCTGACCACCATTCCTTATTACCACTATTTCACCACAAAGCAAAGGACATACTGAACCAAAAACACAACCAAGTCAACCACACGTGCTTGTTTTATTCATATGCATGATATCACGTCATATTTCAGTCAAATATATAAGCTAGGGAGAGAATAGTGTGTGCGTGTGCTCACCTTACAACGCGTGGCCGGGGAAGGGAAGATGGCGGACGCGGTGTTGTGGTTATGGCTACAACACACTCGAAGGGAGATCCACACACATTTTTTCTTATTATAATGGACACTATTCATTCACTATTCCACTTCCAGTGACTAAACATAATGAAGCTAATTTTTATGTATGATATTATGATATGTTGATGATTGTTTTCTTCTTAAAATAGATTATGGATGTCTCCCACCCTTGGAATACTAATCTAATATTTAGCCATTTTACCTGTCATATCTCTCTCTCTCTCTCTCTCTCTCTCTCTCTCTCTCTCTCTCTCTCTCTCTCTCTCTCTCTCTCTCTCTGTCTCTCTCTCTCTCTCTCTCTCTCTCTCTCTCTCTCTCTCTCTCTCTCTGTTGATTAATAAAAGAAATGTTGAAAAAATAATACATATATTTTTTTCACACCAGCAATGAATCAGTAATAAGCAGCCATCAAATATTAACAAAATTAAGTCAGCTATTTGTTGTCTTGCAAGCAAATTATTTTCAGTTTTACTTATCTTTCAATGTACAATAAAAACATTTCAATAGGCAAGTATGGGCAGTACAGAAAGTATTTCCAACCTCAATTTAACATGAACTGACTTGATTTTGGAAGGTTTCAAACATTATTTCTTATGTGGGAAAGAATTTATGCTAACCCAAGTTTTTCACCATCATCACCATCACCACCACAATCACCATTAACACCACCACAATCACCACTTCAACCACCATCACCATCACCACCATCACCATCACCACTTCAATTATATATCATCACCATTATCAATTGCCTTTACTTGTGCACAAAATAAGACATCAAAATATCTATGAATCACAAAGAAATTTCTACATAAACACAAACAAATTAATCATAAAACACTAGTCAAAGCAAACCAAACTATAACTAAAATAAGAAGTTCTAATTAATACAAACTAAATAATTAATTAAAACTATTATACTGGACAATAGTTAATAATCAGAATCAATGTTCAAAGTTATAATGTTCTATATAAACACTGTAACATTAGGACTGTAACATTATTTCTTATGTGGGAAAGAATTTATGCTAACCCAAGTTTTTCACCATCATCACCATCACCACCACAATCACCATTAACACCACCACAATCACCACTTCAACCACCATCACCATCACCACCATCACCATCACCACTTCAATTATATATCATCACCATTATCAATTGCCTTTACTTGTGCACAAAATAAGACATCAAAATATCTATGAATCACAAAGAAATTTCTACATAAACACAAACAAATTAATCATAAAACACTAGTCAAAGCAAACCAAACTATAACTAAAATAAGAAGTTCTAATTAATACAAACTAAATAATTAATTAAAACTATTATACTGGTCAATAGTTAATAATCAGAATCAATGTTCAAAGTTATAATGTTCTATATAAACACTGTAACATTAGGAGAACAAGAACATGGCATTAACAAAAGTCTATAACATTATCAGTCACAATAAAGCATTAACAATTATCTTAGTCTCTTTCTCTAATTCTTTATCTTCCCAATCATTTATATATCTTCCTATACTTGCTTCTGTTCATATACTTCATACTTATTCTCTTTATCTCAAATTCTCTATCCTCCCAATTCTCTTTGTTTATCTTCCTACTCTACTGACAGTTTTCTGGGAATCACCAAGTTAGAAAAATCCACAATTCCTTCTATCCATACACTTCATCCTTGTCCTCTTTCTCTCTTAATTATCTATCCTTCTAATTCTCTTGTATCCATCCTCTTTCACCGGTACAAATGATCCTACTCTAGTTACATGTATTCCTCATTATATTCTCATTCCTTACAACCACAATTAAGCAGGATATGGCCTTGGAATTGTTATATGTTTGTCACCTCCCATATATTCAAAGCACGTAGCTCAGTAGTCAGTCAGTAGTTATTTGGTATCAGAATACAATACATACGAATGCTTGGGTTAACAAGTACATACATACATACATACATACATACATACATACATACATACATACAAGTTGTTATATATCAATACATCCTGCAGTGCTAATTAATAACATAACAAGGGGTAGATATACAATAACATAACATAACAAGAGGTTAATACATACATACATACACGTGCACATCATTCAAATATGGGAACAAATATAGAATGCACACAAATATGAAAATGGTGTTAAGTTAGTCAAGTTATTTCAGATCAATTCGCTTTTTACCAACCATCCTCTACACACACACACACACACACACACACACACACACACACACACACACACACACACACACACACACACACACACACTCCTTACCCTCTTCCTACAATACCATATAACAATCATCACAGCCACTTTCTAACATCTCTTAATCACACTTACAGACATTTCAACACTTTTCACTCCACCTACATCTAATAACATTCATCACTCACACACCCTTGCATCCCTTCCACTACAAACACCACCTCTTCATAACACACAAATGAACTTACATACACAAGAAGACTATCAAAATTTTAGGTTATAGGTAAGGTAAATTTAGGTTAGAGTTACATACACACATACATACCTTTACACCCTACTACTACCACTGCTCACCACATCTCCGCCGCACCACACAGCCACAACTACACATTAAGGTTCAGTATAACCCTCACGTGTACTGCATAACTCTGAAGTACAAAAGGTGATAATAATCTACTTATAAAATACATATGAACTCACAGATCAATACAAGAGAATGAATAAATGATTACATTGATACTTAAATAAATCTAATCAAATATTCATAAGATTAAAAGAGATGTAAATAAAACAGAAGCAATACATAATAAAGAGAAATAAATAAATACATAAATAAAATAATAAAAATAATAATAAGAAATGCATTACACCTGCCACTGTAAGAGATTTGATCAGTGTCTGTATACAAGGATCAAAGAATGGATGGATAGATGGATGGATGGATGTTCAAGACCCAGTATAGGAGCCACCACACACCACACCACACCACCACCACACCACACAACTACAGGATACTCCCTCCCTACCTACCCCACGGTGCTGCCAGTGGAGATAATGAATGATAAGGAAAACACACACACTATACAAGAAAAGATATCATGAAAAGATATTAAAACAATGCTGATCTAAAACAAGATAAACATCATTATATAAAATCATATAAAGCACATATAACTGACAATAAAATAAAAACTAGTCCTTGTCTTATCTTATATATATATATATATATATATATATATATATATATATATATATATATATATATATATATATATATATATATATATATATATATATATATATATATATATGTACAGTGTCTTGAGTTACTTATTTACATCAAGACTTGTCAATCAAATTAGTCAGATCCATAAATAAAAGTAATGCTATTTAAGACAACTGCTCATCCATACACAGTGAGTGCAAGAATGACCTAACTCAGACACAATCAGCTGCTTACATCTGCCTTAAACACACACAGGGTACAGACCATATGATTTTCTACTGTCCCTGTTCACAAGCCAAGCCAAGCAGATGACAGATACCGACGCTTATATGCGAGATACGTATATTGGTCTTGTCAGTGTCCAGCGTTAAAAAGTCTCTCAGTTACTGTAAGTTTTATATCAAGTACATTTGGCTTTTAAGTAGTAATCCTTCTATCGTGAATTAAAAACATACATACCCACTGTATATAAATGGTAGGATACGCAATAAAGATCCAACACCAATGATACACAAGATGTAAAGAATTCAAATACATTCAGATCAGAATATGAAAAATCAATGAATTACAGATCTGTGTTCATTCAAAGTTAATAATAATAATAATAATAATAACCAATAATGATAAATAGAAGCCAACTCACCCTGTAAGACTATAGATAAATAAATAAATAAATAAATAAAAACACCATTTCATCAGATCCACAAACTTACAAAGTTTTCCTTGAGACTCAAAATAAATAAAAACGAGCGATGTCAGATACACATTGTCGGTAAAAATATATTAAGCCAGTGAAAAGGAGACAGACACTAGGAAATAGGAAGTAGCAAATAGGAATACAATCTTTAAACCCAAGCAGAACCCTATTTGTCGAGGAAAAATATAGTGCACGCTACTCTGGTGTACAAAACTGCAAACTGTGATGTGAGGTGAGAGGGGAGAGAAGATTAGGTGAGGTGAGGTTTGCGATGGATCCTACGCTACCTTCTTCACCCTTTCCTCTCATCACCTGACCACGACATACAACCACAGTGTGTCTCTAAGTGTAGCTAGTTAAATAAGTACTCCAGGTATACTCTACACCTCCCTACCTACACAAACAAACATATTTATAGGTGCTCTTTGTGTTTTGATTAATAGAAAAGTTGATTAATATTGCTCTCTCTCTCTCTCTCTCTCTCACTGAGGCACTGGTTTCTTCAGATGAATATGATTATAATAAATGCATTTGTTGTACTGTACTACTCTATATATACGTCGTAAGGGAAAGAAATGAGGTTATATTATGCTTGTCCAACGAGTGAATGTATAAATCAATACTTATCAAGATCACAATCATTTAGTTTCCTGCGTGAAGCTTTTTTAAATGCAAAGATAATAATGCCTGTGATCAGCACTTTGGTCCGCTCTGCCAGAATATGTGGATTTACAATAATTTCTTTTTTGGTATCGTAAATCTCATTCTTCCTTTATTTTCAATGTATCAGAAATCTCTGTCTCACTTTCTTCAGATTGCTGCTGATGATTATTATGATGGTGTTCCTCCTTCTCCTTCTCCTCCTCCTCCTCCTTCAAGTGTTTGGCAAATTCTTCCTGCTGTCTCTTCTTCCACACATCCTTGACGGGGTTGGCCTTGAGGAAGCCGTCCCAGGCCAGGTCAATCATCCCTCCCTGGTGTGCTATCTTGGCCTTCACTCTACAAGCACAACACAAGTTACAAGGGGGACAGGAAGACTAGATTCCTGCTCTTCTTAATTATTTCTTTTTATTATTATTATTTTAAATATTGAGGGTGCCGGCCAAGGGCATAAAAAAATAGCTTGAAAATAAAAAATTAATAATAATCCTGCTTGTAGCCAGATCCTGTAAAGAGGACAGTATGAGAAAAAGAGGTTTTCCTTTGAAACACACACACACACACACACACAGAAGAAACTAGATAAGAGATACAGAGACAGGATACCATGAGATTACTCCCCTCCCGTAAACCACGGCTAGGTAAATACAACTAGGTAAATACACGCATACACACACACCCACACACCTGTTAGCAAATGCCGTAGCAGACTCCCCTTGGTTCCTCCTCATGGGCGGGAGGTACCACACATTACACACGATGGCCCAGGACGTCATCATGCACAACACATAGTGGAAGAACTTGTCCTGCCACCAAAACGCATCACCAAACCGCGCATCAAACCGAATGGCGATCGGATAGATGACTGTATCAACCTAAGGGAGGGAGTGGAAGGGAAGGAGAGTTAGCTGAGGGATTGATGGAGAGATAACTATTGAAGGTTAAGTTAGGATGGAGGAGGAAGGAGGAAGGATGGAGGAAGGAGGAGGAGGAAGGAGAAGAATGAATGAGGATAGATGAATTTAAAGATCAATGCAGTGTTAGAGAGAGAGAAGAGAGAGAGAGAGAGAGAGAGAGAGAGAGAGAGAGAGAGAGAGAGAGAGAGAGAGAGAGAGAGAGAGAGAGAGAGAGAGAGAGAGAGACAGAGAGAGAGAGTTAAACAAACTTTCCTAGCATGTTATCTTATCAATATGTGTGTCGTGATGCTATCTGCTGGTGTAAATGCCAACATATAAATCATTCATAATGCTAACACACAATACAATATATCATCTATCTTCCTGCAAAGTCACTAAAACCATCCTTATATTGTAGTTAAAATATAGTCTCTGAACCAATGGGGAAGGAGAGAGAGAGAAAAGAGAGGAGATAGGAGAGAGAGAGGGAGAGGGAAAGAAGGAGAGGGATAGATAGACTAGTTAAATAGTAGTAAATGATATAGTAGTAATAGTAGTAAAAATATATATATAGTAGTAATATTAGAAAAAAATATAGTATGAAACAACTCTTATATAGCTAGAGGAGGTTAACGACCCACCTCAAACGACCCCTTCTTGAACTGCATGACTGAGGTGTTGTTGACGCACACACCCTCAGGATAGATGAGGATGGGCGGGAGGCTGGTGTCGTTAGCATGGTTCCGCAGCCTGAAAGTATAGCACAGCGTCACAGGTATTAGGTTAGGTTAGGTTTGGGTAGCAGTGAATGGCTGTGAAATATTACTTACCTTTTTTTTTTTTTTTATTATTTACACTATACAGCTTGCCTCTTCACACACACACACACATATATACAAGGTGACATATATAAATTAAAAAAATAGTAATATTCATAAATGGAAGAGCTAGGAGTCTTTATAAATTGTTCATGATAAAGGAGAATAATAATAAGGAGGTTAAGTGTATTACCTTTCAATAACCTTGGCTCTGTCCTTGGCATCGGAGCGTTCAAACCAGATGTGTGTTGAGGCGCGGCTCAATGCCTTCATAAAGATGTTGAGGAAACCATCATGTATCTGGCCCACCTGTTGAGTGTTAATTAATAAGTGGACAGATAACTTAAACTGCATCAAAGGATCATCAGTCAAATAATCTTTAAATATCTGGTACCTGTATCAAGGGTTTTTCACTTAAATAATATAAAAATCTGATACTTTCTGTAATTTACAAATATTTACTGTTACTGTTACTTACAAATATTGAACTGAAATGAACTTATAATACATTTAGAATCTTTATATGATCTCTAGATATAAGCAAACCTATTAAATGAGTTACTAATGACAGGAAATTTTATAACACAGTAACTGAATACAATATATTTAAAGTTTTAGAATTGATATTGTAGGAATGATGATTGAATTTAACATTTCCCAGGACATAAAAAGGACAGAACATTAGCAAGCATAACAAATCTACAGACAGTTAGTGTAATCTACCCACACTATACCACACTGAACTACCCACACACCCACATGATATTATAAGTGTGTCTACCTTTATTAGACCATTAGAAATAGAACCTAACCTAACCTAACCTTAATAAGCCCACTAGAACAAGACACAAGGTAAGCACTGACCATATCATAGCAGCTGTTAGTGGCCAGGACCAAGGAGTCAATCGGAGACGTATGATTGGCCACCGCAATACCACTCTTGGGCACATTCTCGGTGTTATGGAAAGTGGCCACCAAGGACAGCGATCCGGCCACAAAATCAAAGCAGAACACGAATAACTTTTTGTTGAGCCATCGCTTGAAGGAGCTAGCGGGGAACAAACCCACGAAGAACATGCACGTCCAGAACAACAGGATACCCAGGACCAGGGTGATGAGGCGCAGCGGCAGCAGGATTAAATAACGCACACCAAACCCAACAATCCAACACACAGTTAACCTAAACGACACAAACTCGTAAGCGCGGTCGTTAGTGCGTGATAGCAGATTCCAGGTTGGTAATTCTTCGGGTTCAAAATACTTAGTCACATTATCCTCACATATAGCAGCCATTCCAGCGCTGATGTAACCTAACACATGGTCTAAGTGGAAGCCTTTGATGTCCTCCTCGATGCCTAGCGCTCGAGGGTGATCAAAGGATAGGAGGGGGTTCTCAGCCTCCTCCATTGAGGTTTCTGTCTCGCTTGTTTCATGCCATAGAGGTCGTTTGCGCTCCACTCTTTCCTGCCCGAATGCAAACACCTTGAGTAATAAGTTGATGTAACGTCTTCTTAGCCCGAGGTGGTGGTGGACTGTAGCAGAGAGGATGAGAGCACAGAACACTAAGGCATACACCCACCACACTGCATTCCACACAAACTCCATCGTCCTATGCTGCTTTGTGTTGTGTTGTTCTGTCTAAGTGTGATACTGTCTGGTTACACTGACACACGTAGTAAGTAACATATTAGTTCACTTCTATATATAGTAATGGTTTCATGGTTGTTGTTACCCACACTGTGAGTCACTCCGCATGATGCTGAACAGAACACAGAACACACTCACTCCCAACCTAACCTGTAAGATGAAGCACGTAATGAAAGAATCAAGAATATTAGGTTATACACACACACACACACACACACACACACACACACACACACACACACACACACACACACACACACAAGACAAACTGGGATACATTATGCAGTAGACACCTTGTCATCTAACTGTGTAATGAAATCAAGCGTTAAAGTATACTATAATTACACACCTCAATATACAAATAAATTAAATCATGTAGTTATGTAGGTACCTATATACCTTGAACAAAAAAACAATTTCATCTCCTTTCATTGTAAATCTGCATTATAATATTACCAAGGACAAAATGAGTTCCAGAGTGACAAGATGACTGTGCAATGGTGAAGCAAATGTAACACTTATTCTACACGTATGAAATTCACTTAATTGATGCCATAAATAAAACTCATCATCTTTCATAGTTCCGTAATTACATAT